>CABHPH010139135.1:31091-50150 GCA_902168325.1 Peromyscus nudipes
ACACACCCAGAGCCCATCTGAGGTCCTAAGATTGGTTCAACTCTTCACTACACTCACCCAGAGCCCATGTGAGGTCCTAAGATTGGTTCAATTCTTCACTACCCTCACCCAGAACCCATCTGAGGTCCTAAGATTGGTTCAACTCAGTGTATCACTGCTCATCTCTAAAGCAGTTCCATGTATCATGGGTACTCAACAGGAACTATGGGTCTGATTCATTTTAATAAAGATGGTAGCAAGTCTATTATTCCATGATTAGTGTCTAAGAGTATGGAAGCCATCAAAAGCAATCTTAGAAATGGAAAGATTTTGCATGAAAATGCAATGACTCATGATCCTCCTGTTGGAGTGTCAGAGTGGGAAGACCCCTACACAGGATCAGGGGAACATATTTCTCATTTTCCAAGCATTCTCTGCAAGTAGCACATGTGAAAGAATTATTCTATTACTCCAGAGGACACACTGGGACAGGAGGGTAGAGGTTTCAGGAAGTCAAAATGTGAAGCAATAAATGGAAGTAATCTCTAAAATTAGGAGCCCTCCCTCATGGGATAGGCTGGCTTTTGAGTTAGAATGTTTAAGAAGAGTGTTCTGGAAGAGATTTCTGACACACAGAACAGACCAGATTTTTGATTCCCAATCTTACTCTGGCATTGCTTACGCAGCTTGTTCAAAATGTGGATGTATTAAATGGAACTGGAACTGAAAGACTTCAGAGTCACTTCCCAGCCTTTTACACTCTTAACCATCTCCTTGGATAATTCCAGTATCTGTGAGACACAGAGCTAAGACTCAGTGAACTATGTTCATCTAAAGCTTCCCTGGTAATAAAACAAAAATACCACCCACTTTAAATGAATACAGTTCCCAGTCCCACTCTGGAGAGTCACACTCAAATGGGACAGAAGGACTAACAGTCATGGACTCTAAAAGGCACTGAGCTGTGACCTCTCTAATATGCTCCCCAACTCAAGACTGTTGAGACCTGCTGGTCTCAACTGGTCCTCAGTAGCAGTTCTAAAATACTTGAATGACAGTAATGAATACAACCTTCAGCAAAAATATGTAGACCTGTTACTTGCCATGGGTTCTGCACATGCTATCTCCAAAGGGATTAAATAGATTTCTTAAATGAACATGCTAACTTTTCAATGGGTTGCAGTTTACTATCCTAGCTGACTCCAGTAGATATACAGATACAAAAATGGAAATGGTAAAGGAATTAATTGTTTTAAACAGTTCCTCCATATAAACAGACTTCAAGGCTGTGATGAATTAACAGTTGAATGTGAAACATTCCAACAGTATTTCAGAAATATTTTCATTTAGACATAGTTTGTTCTCTGAAAACGTGAACATGCCACTGAAAAGGAGAACATGCCCCTATTACACTTTCCTTTTAGAGTATTTCACTCTGAAATAAAGGCAAGGAATTAGTCAGATATTTGAACTCTGATCCACCATCATGTCTGGCAGCCATCCATAGGGTTTGTGGTGTGTATTGTGTGTGCATGAGTGTGAGCAGGTATGTGTGCATGTATGTATATGTGAGCATGGAAGCTAGAGGACATGGGCCACTGTGCCCAGTTTTTTGCCTTTTGTTTTGGTTATTTAATTGGGGTTCTAGTGGTCAAACTCAGGTCTTCATCCTCATACAGCAAGGACATCATCAACCAAACTGTCTCCCCAGTCCACTGTCATTAGTTAGTGACAGTCCCCGACCCCAATCACCTAAAGAATCATGTTTCACTTAGAGAAGCCAACATCTAGACCTGCAGGTCCTGTCTTGTTTTTCTTACCCCTGTCACTTACACCCAAAGTCAAGTTTCTGACACATTCTGAAAGGAAATGGCTGGTGAGGGTAGGGGGGGATGAAAGGGAAATTATTATAGAGCAGCTAAAATGTGACTTTTTGCATTTAGGCTTTCCTTCCAAACTTTCCTTAGTCCAGAGGAAGATAGGCTCCAAGAGCAGCTGCAGCCCCAGATCTCTTTGGTTCCAGCAGGACAGATGAGGTCTGGAGGGACCGAGCCTCTCACCGATTCAGCTTATGAGATGTAGGTTAAAGATAAAGATAGAGAAACGGTAACTGCAGGAATGGAGGAGGAACCTGGAGCTCAGGACACCCTCTGTGGCTCAGCATCAGGACACCCTCCGTGGCTCTAGATGGCAAAGGAGCCTCGTCTTCAGCTTTGGTCTAGTAAGTGAAGAGTGTGTTCAGTGTTGGGAACCCTTGGCTAATTCCAGTAGGTTTTCATCCACAGATAATAGATGTGGGGTAAGGGAGATAGAACACATGAGTTTGGAGAAGATCAAATTGTACTTTTAGGTACATATTGGCAAAGCCAGTGAAATTATTACAAGATACAATTTTTCCCATGGTTCCTTCTCGAAATGTAATCTGGGGGATTATACAAGATTAAAAGAAACAACTTAACAGGGCAATTATTTTTTTATCATCAAAGATGTTTTAATTTAATAACCAAAACAAATGCTTTGGTTTAGGACAAACTCGATAAGCAAATCTCCCTCCCAAGTGTGCGCTGACATCTTTCAGATCTTTCCCTACAAGTCACCTTGTCTCCCTCAGCCCTGTTTACTGGACAAGGTTTGCAGATTGTCTTCTGGAGTGCCTACGAACTCCTGGCAGATGGAGCTGAGAACTCATGCTATGACACCAGAGTCAGCTTGCTCTACCTCACAGAACAAGAAAAGGCTGAACAACCACAGAGGAGCAGACTCTTGTGGTGGTATTTTATCTGTGCACCCTAATAAAGCTTATCTGAGGATCAGAGGAAAAAGCCAGCCACTATAGTAAGCATAGAGGTCAGGCAATGGTAGCACACGCCTTTTATCCTAGCATTCAGGAAGCAGATATCCACCTGGATCTCTGTGATTTCAAGGCCACACTGGGGAACAGAGCCAGGCATGGTGACACACACCTTTAATCCCAGCAATAACCATAGCGGTCTGGAGGTCTCTACAGACAGACAGGAAGTGACAGAGCTGGGCAGAAAGAGGAAGTGATATAGCTGGGTGGAGAAAGGAAATGAGATGGCAGAACAGAAAGGCATATAGGCGTGGGTATACAGGAAATAGGTCTCTTTGGAGACTAAGGCGTCTATAAGGTGAGGTTGGCTGTGGCTTTTCCTATTCCTCTGATCTCTCAGGTTTTTACCCCAAAATCTGGCTCTGGGGTTTTTATTAATAAGACCTTTTAGCAATTCGTCCTACAGACTCTTCCTCCAACTGGTAAAAGACAGAAAGGAGAAGGCATCACGGGAGAGGCATAGAGACGTCAAGTATGCCTTGTCTGCTCCTCCAGACCAGCAGGGGGGACTGGTGTCTGGACCTTCCTGCCCACCACAGTGCTCTCAATTGTCTCCCCCTCGGGCAGAGCCAAATTGTTTCCCCAGTCATTGTATGACCTGATTCAAGTTACTGTTTCCTGGAGCAGTTCAACCAAACTAGTCATTTATTTTGCCTTCCCCTGCCTTGTTACACCCAAGTCCTTCCACCATCCATAAACATCCATTCAGTCTGACTCTCTGAGAGGGCAGAAAGGTAGGTATGTTCCTGCCAGGGCTGTACAGTACAGTACAGTAGCCTGTTATGAAGACAATGTACAAAAACTGGTATTTGCCCTTGATGAGTGGATGCAGAGACAGGATGGGGCTTCTCTGTACCAGCTACCACACCAGGGGCTCTTTCTGAAGCATGTAACTTTATTTGGACAAAGCTCTGGTGCTGACAGTCTCCTCACATTAGACACAAGCTCAAGAAGTATGGAGATCAGCTTCCTCTAAGCCATTAACGGAGGAGAAAACCAAGGCAAAGAAAAAGTCAAGTTGCCCCAAAGATTTTTATAAAATAATATTACCTAAAGGCCAGTTTGCAAAGCAGTAGTATATTATACTCTTTTAGATGAAACTGGATTTTCAAAATATAATTTCAGTTTCCCCACAGGACAAGGTTTAGATGGGGAAAATGTGTCAAGGGTAATGTCTGATGGAAGAAAGGGGTGAAGCCAGAGCCTTCACACGAGTGTCTGGTTGTTAACACACTCAGTTTCTCAATCTAGAACACTATTCGCCGACTCTGAAGCCCTCAAGGGAGCTGTGCATGGGTTCTAGCTGCTTTGACATGAGAGAACAAGTCAAAGACTGAAGGAACTGCCCCAGCTGAGCAGCTTTCTGGGAAGATGGCTTCATGTGGAGCATAAAAGTGTCCAGACAGCCATAGAGATTAATATCTTTTAGGAAACCTGACTTCGCTAAAAGTGTGGGCGCTTTGCATGCACCCATCTAAAAACCTGTGTCAAGCTCGGACAAGGCCCGCAGGACCAGAAGGCATGCCTGTGCACACTGATGTGGGTCGAGCTCGTCAGATGAAAGACATCTCTATGAGGCCTGTGGACGTATATTTGATAATCTTTGACATATGTTTAATATTTCGATTTCCAAGATTACTCATGTTCATATCCGCTGCACATCTTACTCCCTGCCTTTCATGCACACTGGAGATGTGGGTTTGGACACGTTTCAAGCCAGATTTGTTCCCATTGCTTTACTGCTGCTAACCTCGGGGTCAGTGAAAATCAGAAAATCATCTGCTGCTTTCTCTGCCGAACTTTGAATCCAAAACTTGTGATTTTTGTTTTAAAAAGAGGAAAGAAACACCCAAATGAATAATGAGAGCAGTAAAAATGGATGTGCGGTTCTGAGCCCCGTTTAATTTTTCTTAAGTGACAGTGTTGTTAATGCTATGAAATATTTTCTTTGATAAATGTGAGTTAGCTAATTTGCATGAATGGCTAGTCTGTCATTATTTTCGTCTGTTGAGTTATGGGTTTTTTTAATGGTTTCTTTTCTGTGCAGCTTTTAATACATTGTTATTATATGTGATCACTGAACTCTACTAAGCACATTGAAAACACGGGTTTCATCTCTTTAAAATAAGTGGAAATTAATTTTGAAGAAGTAATTTATGTAATAATGAAGTTCTTCAGATAAATGTATTTATAAGGAAAAGCCATTTACACATTATTCGGTATTCTATTTTCTGCCCAAGTCAATCACAGAAAACTTGGGAAATTTTAACTCAAGCCTTCTAAAGACTCCTCTTTACTTGGCTTCATTAATTCCCCAGTAACTGAAAAGGGGGTGTTCTTGAAAATCTCCCTTGGATGACACCACAGTGAACTGAAGAGCTGAAGGAAATTCATTTTATGTAAACTTGGAGTTTTGCTACATTCCCACGAGCTAAATAACGTCAGTGGTACCCACAGCAGTTCCAGTGACCTTCCTTGGAACACACTAGTAAGAAGAGAATGAGCCTTCCAAAGTGGGGAGGATCGCAGTCAAGGCATCATTCTATCTTCTTTCCCTTTCCTAACTGATCTGACTTGAACTCAGTGGCACCTGAAACTTTAAGGCAGGTGTCCACATCCCAAATTCCCCAAGTACGTGCCAACATCATTCCCTCCTGAAACACACCTGTGGCTAAAGGGACATGGGTGAAGTTGTAATACACCAGGAGACTGCTGCAGAGTTACAAACTTTGGGAACAAGCATCCCACTGAGTCCAGAGGTGCTGCCTCATCATTGTCACGGTGGAAACAGTTAACACCTTTGGTCATAAGTGACAGAATGCTCAAGTCGTGGGACGCTGCACCCAATTTCGACTTACCACACTGGGAAGGTCGAGGTGGACTGCTGCAGGCAGATGTAGGCCTAGCCCTTTGTTTCATCACCAGATGAAGAAACTTAGGACCCTGGGTATAAAAACCTGAGCTCAAGTCTCCATTGGCCACCTACCTGCTCTCTTATAGCTCCTAAGCAGCTCTTTCCTAGAATGAGTGAACTCCCTGTGTTAACTATTGTTATTAACGTATTTACTAAATGTGGGAAGTAAGACCTATTTTATAGCCAGCTCTAACATTCCATAGAACCAAAGAAAACACATGGCACTCAGGTGATGGCGTTTACAACTCCTGTTATCATGACGTTTTTGTTAGAATGGATTTCATTCAAATGCAAGCCATCAATCAGAGAAGGAATTGCCTTTTTTTTTTCAATTTAGTGCACCCCAACGTGTAGAACAGTACCTGGATCTGAAAGTCTACTGTGTCTTTATCTCCTAATAGCTCTGACAGTCATTCAGATCATATCCAGTGTTCACATGCTTCTTAAGTGTAAGCCTCTTACCATGGCTAATCCTCGTTGTTGACTGCTTTTAAAAGGACTATGGAGGCACACCTCTGGGTGTGTCTGTGAAGGTTTACCTGAGGAGGGGAGGGTGGCAGCATCCCATTGACTGTGGTCCTGAACTGAATACAGGGAGGAAGAGAGCTGAGCACCAGCGTTCATCTTTCTCTGCTTCCTGCAGATACAATACAACCACCTGCCTCCAGCTCAATTTGCCACACCTCCCTGTCTTTAAGGACCGTGCCCTCAAACTGTGGGCCAAATAAATCCTTTCCTTAAGCTGCTTTTGTTAGGTACTTTGTCGAAGCAATGAAAAGAGTTACTAGCACACCTTCAATTCCAACGCAAGGTCAGGGCTGAAACTAAAATACCCGTGGGAGTTGTGAAATGTGTCGTCACATGGAGTGAGGAGTCGCAGCAGTAGAGTGAGGCTAGAATTGTCCATCTGATCTATATGGCAATGGGCTTAACACGATGAGTCAGCTTTGCTGAGCTTTGTTCTGTTTGTAAAATAAGGAATACAGATAATACAAGGCCTACGTGCTCCAGTCGTGTTGTGTCAAGGGCCAAGTGGGATGACATGGATAAATCTGACATTTTACACATTTCCTGGGTTACTGTTTTTACTTATAATAAATAGAATAGTCACTCACCAATGAACTTGAGTGCTTTGTTTCGTTATAAAAGTAACTATAGACCTAGACCAGAGATCAGCATCTTCAGACACTCTTGAAATATTGCACAGCTTTCCATTAACAACTCTCCAGCGAACTCATCCCTTAGACTTGTGTATATGGGTTCTTCCAGTTAGATTAGGAACTACCTGAATGTAAGAGCCACCCTGGCTCCCAGTCTCTACACTCTGCTTCCTTCTCAAAATCCAGCACAACATAAGAAGTCACCCTGACCTCAAGGTCCATGACACAACATGGAGACTCTCTTACTGCTGGCCTTCCCTGGACCCCAGTTTCTTTGAGTTCTATGTTGTACCTTTAGCCCAAGGTCCCACTTTTGTCTAGGTTTGGGGTGTCAGCCTTCTGCTTCATTTCTGTGTTTCTGGACCCCATTTATGGTCATTTAAGCTGAGGCTTTGCTTTTGTCTGGTCCTTTCCCAAGGAGTGGGGTTTCCTCTCATCCCCAGCCTGGTGTTTGGGGCAACAGGATCCACTTACTATTACCACTGATCATCAACTTCCTGCCTGACCTTCCAGGTATGTGCTCTTAAGTGCTCATGGTTGGTGTAGCCCATATCCCTACTGCTTCATCTTCAATGATATGGACAATTATTTGCCATTACCTAAGGGCAGCTCATGACTCAAGCCTCTTTGTGTCTGCAATACACCTATACAGTGTCTGAAGCACTCCATGCCAAGCTAATAAAAGCTGGTCCCATATAAAGTATTATACTTAAGTTTCTTAGATTTTTAAGTCTGAGGTTCTCAGCCCATCAGACCGAACATATTTGTTTATTTGTTTGCTTGTTTTGAAACAGGATCTTATTCTGTAGCCCACACTGACCCTTGAGCTTATGATAACCCTCTTCTCTAAGTTTCCCAAGTACTGGGATTACAGGCATGAGCATGGCATCTTTTTATTAAAAACAAAACTAACAACTTTATAAATCTTCTTGTATAATCCTGAGCATAAATAACACATATAGTTATCTGCATACATAGTTTTGCATAGTGATATAATGTCCTAATTATAATTTGAAGAGGGACAAGAGAAATCAATTCACAATGAAGTGCACATTTAGATATGTACATTTGGAAGGCATGAGGAAGCGGTAAACACTTCCCAACCCCTAAGGCCTCTGGACTAGTGGAACACTGCTATTTCAGAAATATAACTGCTAGGAAAGTAGTCTTTCTTTGTCCAAGTCTTGGCAAAGTTCTGAACAGGACAAAATATAGTCTTCCCCTAATTTACATGGAAGCTGTAAATTCATGGAAAACTTAGTGTGTATTAAAATTAAGCAATGACATATATAAATTGGAGCTGGGCTTCAGTCTTAGGTAATTATTAACAGGTTCACTTGCAGACATGGCTGGCAAGGCCTTCAGAAGTCATGCAGGATGCTGCATGATCCTTCATCAGGTAGGCTGTTTTGGGTATAGATGTCTAGTATCTCTGGCTCCAATCCAGTATCATGACATCTGTGAAATTCTGATGGGAATTCCCAAGACCCTCCATAGGAGGCTGTAGAACCACCGTTGAGAACCATTGGTCTTACCAACTCATTCAAAACTGCCCTCCATCAGAAGCCCTCTTAGGGGTTCTGACCTCAACTCTCTGGTCTTGATTTCCCCAAGCAGACCTTAACTGAACGCTTGTCTTTGAGGCTGGCATACCCTATAATCAGAGACCAAACTTGAATAAGACATAGTGTCAGTGCTACTCAATCTTGAGGTTCAAAGTACTAAGCCTCCCCTCTGATGCGCAGACAGGATGCCAAGGGTCCCTACAGGAAAATAACAAAGCCTTTCCTCTCAGTGTCACGTGCTTTAAATCCTGATGGTGAGGGTTGACAGTAAGTCTGTCCACTGCATGCAGAATTGGAACTTATTTCTCGGACCCCATTTCTTGTCTCTCAGCCCCATCTTTTCCTTTCCATCCCTCATATTCTTCCTCCTAACACACACGCTCAGGAATGTTCCAACCCTAATCCATCTTTCTCTAAACCTTCAGGTGTGTTCAACTTTTTGACATGAGGACACAACATTGTCATTTACAAAGTTACAAGAAAAAATTAAAACATAATAATCACACAAGAACATCTTATAGTATTTTAGCTGGATTTACAATTTTGCACAACTCTCCCGGGGCATGTGCAGCCCCAGGCTCAGGAGGGACAAGCTATTCCTCTTCCCGACTTGCCCCCTGCTTCATTTCTCCTGCTTCTGTGTGATAGCTGCAGGCCGGCTGTTTCCCTGTCTCTGTCCTGCTGTCCTCTCTCACCAGCCTGGAGATCTCCCCAGGAGCCGCTCCTGAGAGTTCCTTTGCATGGAGACACATCCACAGAGCCACACCCTCTGCTCTACAATAACCTCCTTCAGCAAAGTCTCTGTTGGCTGCTGCTTCAGTTTGTGGGCCTTTCCCTTGCCTTCACCCGGCAGGACTTCTCTCTTTTGTTTTACTTATTCAAGTCTTAACAAGGCTAGCAGTTTTGAATCACTTCCTCCAGAAAGTTTGCCTGGGTGATCTCCCCTTTGAGTTCCTGAGGCGTTTTCATGGTGAGCCTCTTTTGCTTTTAGCGTTGAAGACAAAGGTTATTGGAAGATCCTTTTTTTCTTCTTAAACTTTATGTGTATTGGGGGTAGGGGTGGGGGAGGCTGCCTGCTTGTATGTCTTGCACCACGCACACACAAAGTGCCTGCAGAGGTCAGAGATGGCATCAGATCATCCTCACAGGTAGTTGTGAGCCACCTCGTAGGTACTGGAAATTGGAACCCAGGTCCGCTGGAAGAGCAGCCAGTGTTCTTAACTGCTGACCTGCCTCTTCAGTTCCATTGTGGGATTCTTTTGTGTCCCTAATGGCAGATAGAAGATTGGTTATTGGAGTATAGCTTTCCAACATGGTTTCTATAAACTTAAAAAAAATGGATGGTAGACTGGGCTTATATTTGAAATTTTTGGTGAGGAGCTTCCCTAAGCCTCCCCTTCAGATTAGCTTTCTTTCCACCCAACTGCCCTAGCATTCCCTCAGGAGACCCACTGGCTCAGTGGAGCACATGCCCCCTTTCAGCTCTAACATTAGTACATTGAAAGTAGACATCTAACTTCACCATGGCTCTGAAAACATTAACTAAGACAATAATAAATTAACACAATAGCCAACTAATAGCACCGTGATGCTTTCATGTATGAATTGGAATGTGAACGCTGAGATTTTCATTTCATGGTTGAAAAATACATGAGTTGACCCAAATACTAATTTCTGCATTTCCATCATTTACATATCATGGGTCAGTAATCATTTCTTGCCTAAATGGCTTTCCAAATGAAAAGCTGTAATATTGTAATGGTTTATCATATTTACAAACATCTCATTGTGCTACGCACTCGGTACTCTGGATCAGCAAACTCGCAGAGAGCACTCTCTGGAAAGACAGGAGGGGTGCCTGAGCAGAGTGAACGAGTTCCCGGAGGAGGGACCCATTTGTTTTTCTATTCCTAACATTTCTGAGTCTTGGAACCACAATTCCATGGGGACATCCTCTGGCCAACCGCCTTTCTCCCGTGTGCCGTTGGTCAGCAGAGGCCAGGGATACACTCTGGGTGTGGTGTGGCATCCTTCTCTCCCTGCCGACTTTGAACTTGTCTTCTTTGTAAACTGGGAGCGCTGTGAGCTGATACGCTGTTTCAGAGAGCTAACGTAACCTGATGCTTCATACAGCCATTCCCAGCGTCAAGTACAAGGTCTAAGGTGATCTTTTCCCTCATTTGAATGCTGCTGTGATACAAATCAGTACATGACTTAACCAGCCTTTCATTTAAGCCACATTGCTGTCTGTGCCCAGAGTTAACTGCTACTTTAGGGATGGCACCCCTGCCTTTAGCTACCACCTCTCTTCAAAATGTGTGTTTTTAAAGGATAACACAGTAGAGCCATAGATTCAGGGAAACCTTGTGTAACAATTACCCCCTGTCCCAGGAGTTTACATATCTACCTTGCTCTTTAATTATGACTTGGGTTGAATGTCAGCAAGCCAGCCTCTGTGGGGACAGTCAGCCTCTACCATCGCGCATGCTCATACTCAGCCCTAGGTGTTCCCTGGCCAGCATCCCCTTGGCAAGGCTCCTGTGGCTCCTACTGTGGCACATGCTTTTAAAAAGAAAACCAAAGAAAAAGAGTTGAGGTCATTATTGGGTTGTCCTGTAAATCTGGTTTGGGAATTAAAAGGCATGCCCCTGTGTGGTTTCTTAGGCCCGTCCCACCATACCATTTCTCATAACTAGGATGGTGGACGAGACTTAATTAATCAAATTTCATGCCACTGCCAGGAGTCCTAGATTGGAAGGCACAAAGACCGCAAGCCCAGGACCAGACAGTAGTGGGGGGAGGGGGTAGAGGGGGGAGGATTAGCTGTTAGGGAATAGTTTCCCTTCAACATTCCTTTTAAAAAGTTTTTAAAAAACATTGCTCTTTGCAATGGTTGCTCTGCCTCTGTCTCTATCTTCCCCTCTTACCCAAGTTTTAAAAGTTCAGTGTGTGTGTGTGTGTATGTGTGTGTGTGTGTGTGTACATATGTGATTTGTGTGTGTATGTGGTCCCAAGGTGGGGGCAGTGTTGAGGACAGCAGGCCGAAGGAAAGAACAATGAAAAAGGGTTGTTGGCTTCCCAGAATTCCTTTCCTCTAGCTGGCTGCAGCTCTGCTGGTGAGATGCCATAGCAAAAGTGAGCTCACGCCTGTGTGCTTCTATCTCTCAAGGTTCCTGGGTGCCAGATGGGCACTCTGTGACTGTGTGAGCGTGGATTATTTCATTTCCTACATCTGGGACTCCAAATGGTTGCCCAGAATGCCACAGCAGAGAGGCGCTGCTTTTCATCTGGGAGAACCTGCCTTCACCAGGGAGCCTCGCAGAGCAGAAGGGATAAGGTCAGAGTCCTCAGACTCGCTACACCACAGCCGTCCTGTTGAAACTAGAACAAGATGGAATTAAGTATAAGCAAGATGTGACAGCTGCCGTTTGAAAGAATAAAGGACCAAGAAACAATCAAATGAAAACAAACCCTAAGCACTGGCCTTGGAAGATATTTGGGGAACATTTGATTTCAACTTTGAAATCCTGTTGTGACCTCCTCATCAAGCACCTCTAGGTAATTGCTAAGTGGTACAAACAAGTGAACCAAAATGGTCTCAAGAATACCAGCAGATAGCACAGCCTCTTGGCTTCTTAATCACTTTATTTTGGCTAATGGAATGGGGTGGGTCGGTGTGCAATAGTAGCAAGGGCATTTACGCTGCATCAACGTTGAGGGTCCCAAGAAGCAGGACAATTAATGCCGTTAGCACAGCCTTACAGAAGGGAAGCACTTCCTGCCTTTAAGTTTATTGAGGAAGACCTTCCCCATCACCACCCAGTCTCACAGTTATCTACATCACTCAATTTATCCTACAGGGGAGTTTGTGTTGTGTTTTGTTTTTTTCCAAACAAGAATATGTGACTTAATGTTATAAAAAATCTGACAGTTGACTTAACTGTTTTTGCATAAGATATTTACAAATCACAGCAGATTAGGGAGGGGGCATTTATGCATTTTCATATCTTGTTTGGTTTAAAGCTGCAATTTTCTACGAGGACAACAGAGGAAAAAAACATGCCTTACGCTGCTTATATTAATTACATTTTTTCATTACCCGTCATGTTTTCTACAGGCTTGTGTATTATTACTGCAAAATGTAATGAAATAGAAAAGGAAAAAAGAATGGACTTCTGGGAAATTTTCCAATTCTTGAAATGCAATGTTAATTGAGAGCTATTTTTAGGGCAGCACAGATAGTGCGGGACCCAGTGCCATCAGTACAAATGGGTCCAGCCCAGGTGCAGCCTCCCTGGTGACAATCCCAGGTCTCTGCAGCTGGAGAGCCCACAAACCTCCCTCTTGCTGCTTGCCAAGTCTAGAGAAGGGCATGGAAGGATGGCTACAGATGAGCTTCACAAAGCTCACAGACGAGAAGGAGACTGGGGCTCATAAAGCTCAGGCTGGAGTTTTGGCTGCTAGTGCTTGCCACCTCGTCTCCAACTGCCGCACTGTCCCTCAGCCCCCAGCCCCAGCATGAAGGACACTTAGTCGACCCTTGAGGCATAATGAAGTGGTTCCAAGACCTGACGATGAGGAATTCAGAAAATGCCCATGGAGTGGTGGCAAACAGGACCTGTCTTTTCTGTTTGGGTTTGATTTTTGGTTTTTAAGAATCTTGTTAACGAAGCTAGAGAATGACAGGTTACCCTACCAAGGACAAGAGGGGAGTGTTTTTGAGAACCAGGAACTTGATGAGTCAGACAAATAGAATTCAGCTCACTTTTTAAATCTTTTTATTTCTATCTGTACCCATGTAAGCGTGCGTGCGTATTTGCATCATGCGTGTGTGTGCATGCACGAGCAGGTGCCTGCAGAAGCCAGAAGAGGGAGTTGGATCCCCTAGAATTGGAGTTACCCACTATTATAAGCCACCTGAAGTGGATGCTGGGAACCACACACTGGTCCTCCACAAGAGCAGTAAATACCCTTCACCACTAAGCCATCTCCAGCCCCAATTCAGTTCATTTGATTAGCAAACTAAGCACATTACAGAACTAGTCTGCTGCCAATCTGTGGATGGCCTCTGGATTCCCTCTGTGCCCCAGAATTCCACTTTCTGATGCCAGGGTGGAACTAGCCCTGAAATTGACCGAATGGACACGTAATAAACGTGGTTATAGGGACCCAGTGTTCTTTCGAAGAACGTGTCAGGATGGCTTTATGGAGTTCAGAACCGCTGAGCTCATTTGAAAGCTCCCTGTTTCCACATACTGTAACGAAGCCCTCCATGTGCTCTAACTGTCCTAGCCACTCCTACACTCCTAAACAGTCAGCGTTTGAAGTATGTTCTTCTGAAAACAATTCAAACAACCACCACCACCCACTGAATTCCTATAATTCCTATTGTTGCTTCCGAATGAACAAAGTAAATACAAATGCCCATGAACATCAGACCAAATCTTGCTTTACAAAGGCAAGCTTCGAAATCCATTCCACCCAGTTATGAGGAGCAGGGAGAACAGAGACAGTGCTCTCCCACTTTGGTGTTCTCCCAGCTCAAAGACAACAACCTTCATGCCTGTCTTAGCTGCTCAGAGGCTCTTCTTCCAGGGGTGGGGTCATGGTATACATGGAAGTCTGCACATAACAAGGACTCCGCATGAAGTCTTCACCAGATATAAGTTGGCCAGTTGCCCTCAGGCTATTGCTTTAGTCTTGACTGACACATTCTTCGGAGCAAAGCGTATAATAGAGAAATCCCAACCTTCTAGATGACTCTTCACAGCAAAGTACTGTGCTTTGAATGTGAAATGTCTCCCATACGCTCATGTGTTTGAACCCGCAGTCTCCAGGTGGTGACCCTGTTTTGAAATGATGTGGAAGATTTCAAAGGTGGAGCCTGGCTGGAGGATGTGGGTCACTCTGAGCAAGCCTTGAGGTTTGATAGCCCAGCCTCCTTCCTTATCTGCTCTCTATTTCCTGACCACAGACCCAGTGTGCCTCATGCTCCGGCTGCCTGCCTTCCCCACCTTGGTGGAATACGTTTCCTCAAATTGGAAGCCAAAACAAATCCTTCTTTAGGGTGCCAGGTATTTTGTTAGAGCGATGAGAAAAGTCACAATACACTAATAAAGTTTTAAAGACAATTGGCAAATGTATGCAGGCGAAACACCCATACACATAAAATAGAAATAAATAACACGTTTTTTAAAAGTGGTTAGAACACCATTGGTGTGAAGAAGAGAAGGCAAACTGGAAACAGTATATAAAATCCAAGTTCACAACAGGTTGGGGAGTTTCCTAAAGGAGTCTACTCCCCCATTGCTCAGACTCAACTTGGGAAGATTAACCCAGATCATTCATGTCTCACCTAACCAGTGTTCAAGGCTAGGTGGACTGGTAGGTATGTCTATTGACATCTGCTCATCACTATGATTGACAGCAGATGACCTTCTACAGAACTCCTGGTCCTTGCAAGCTGTTCTGGCTTCTTGATCACTTCTTGTTCCAGATATTTGCCTCTTTAGGGTTCAACAGTTGATTTAATTGATAGAGAACTAATTTTCATATAGAAATTGTTCCTTAAAAATGCAAGTCTACCCTGATTTTTCTTCCAATTTTCATCTCCAGGAGCATCCTGTTTTCTTTTCTTATAATCCACTCCACCATTGTTACTGGAACTAACCGAAATTGTAAAATATCCAACAGACTAACATGATTTCAAAAAGTTATTAAAATAACAAAAAGTTATTTTAAAATTAACTTGTGTATAAATATATATATATATATATATACACACATATATATATGTCACAAAATATTCCTTGAATGTGAACAGAGTGAACAATATTGGACCAACGAGCTGGCTCGGTAGGTAAGGGTTCTTATCACCAGGCCTGGTAGCCTGAGTTCGATCCTATGACCCACACAGTAAGAAAGAACTAGCTCCTAAAAGTTGTCCTCTAAACACATGTGCTAATGCTAACATGCTAAGCAACACCATGGCAAATGCATACACACACACACACACACACACACACATGTGCATGCACACGTACACACACACAAAATAGATGTATAGGTAAATTAATAAATGTAATAAAAATATGTAACTGCTTACAACAAATACCATAAGCCTTTACTTCTGTCCTCCTGTGTCCAATCTCTTTTTCCAGAGGGAATCATTTTTATTTGGGGTGTGTGTGTGTGTGTGTGTGTGTGTGTGTTACATTATTTTGGTGCCTGCCTTCTTAATTCTAATAGAGTTCTCTTTTTTTTTCTTACCTTTCAACAACATTCACTTCCTGGCCTGAGTGATACTTAACATTCCGTGACATTTCCTCCTTCCACCTTACCACCTTCCTTTTCTAAATGTGAATAGTTGAGGCTCAGCATCTCTTCTTCCTTATGCTTGTAATGTTGAATAATATATGTTTGTAATGTAAAATAACATTTCTGATGTCTTGCAGCACATTTGTTTTGGATAAGGACACTGTCCCTTACTTTCCTTCTTCCTCTGTACCTCCATTCCAAATCTTAGCATCTGTCACTCTACATTTATGTTGTCAAAACTGATCACATGCATGAGCTTGTCCATAGTTATCATTAAGCCTTCTGTGGGTTTGTCTAAAGACTGACTTTAACAATAACCTACAAATCTAAAAATGGAGTCTTGATGGTCGCATCAATATTCTCATTTGTGGCCCAGTCTCTCCACTGGGCATCTCTTATTTCTGCTCCTCTCTGGGTTGCCTTCCTCTCAGCCGCTGCCCAGCAGTTACCCAGGCCTTTCTCTCTCTGCCCTTCCAGGTTAGAGCCACTGTTTCTGCCTCTCATGGTATACTGGTTACATGTCTCATCACTGTGGCCATTACTGACAAGAAGCAAGGTGTGCAAAGGAAGATTTGCTGTAGCTTGTGGCTTGAGGGCGTAGTTCATCAGGGCAGGGAAGGCACAGTAGTGGAGTTGGTTCACAGCTGTGGCAGCAGGAATGGGAAGCTGCCTGTGCACATTTGGGCAGATCAGCAAAGAGAAGCATTTCAGCACTCTGCTGGCTTTCTCTTTTCCCCTCTTGTATTTAGTCTAGGATCCCAGTCCATGGGATGGTACCTCCACAGTCTTGTATTTAGTTTGGGAGCCCAGTCCATGGCATGGTACCTCCACAGTCAGGGTAGATCTTCCTTCTCAGTTCCTCCATTCTGAAAAAGTCTGCACTGACACACCAAAGGTGAGCATCAAATTCCTTGGGTGTTTTTATTAAGAAACAATCAAATTGGCAATCAAAACTCCACCCTCATTCATGGCTTCCTCTTTTGTGATGCTTTCTGTTTTACTGGGATTCACCTTTAATTATTTTCTGTGTGAGTATAAGCTATAACTTCTTATTTAACATGTTTTCCCTCTTTATTTAACTAGTGGTTTGGTTAAACATAGGACACTATGATGAAAATGTCTTTCCTTCAGAATTTTGGAGCACTGTTCCATTGTCTTCTAGTATCCAATGTTGCTCATGAGAAGTCAAAAGATATTCTGTTTGACTTCCAGAAGGTAACGTACTTCTTTCTTCTCTTTAAAATCTTTCAGGAACTTCTTCTTTCCCTTGGCACCCTAAAGTTTCAAAAGGGTGTTCCTCAGTGTGGGTACAAGCTTGTGTTAGGGAATTTGAATAGAAAGATTTGGTTCATTCTGTCTTCTCTGTAGAACATAGGATGCAAGAGCCATGTTTTGATTACTGCAACTCACTTTGATATTAGGGAAGTAATAAATCTTGAATACATTTTAACATGATTTTCTCAGATCTGAGAAACTGAACTTAGAGTGTGAAGTTCAAATATTTATAACCAAGTTAATAAACACATCCTCTTGGGACAATGTGAAAGTCGCTGATTTTATACTTTAAAGAAGAGGACACACAAGGCCATGGAAGAGAAAGCTATTCATTCCTCATCAGTGAAGAGGAAGAAAGAGACCACACCAAGAGGAAAGAAAATGACTAAAACTTTTATATTTTCTTAGACTTATCAAAAACTCAAACGTATTTGACAGCATTTTAAGAGACTAATAGATATAATCACAAGTTTAAAGAAATATTTACTCCATTTGAATGTAGGTGTGTGTGTGCGTGCGTGTGTTTGTTTGTGTGTGTGTGTGTGTTTCTGTGTGTGCAAGTGCAAGTGTGTGTGTTTTGGGTACATGTGCTACACATGTTGGCTGTCTTCCTCGGTCACTCTCCACCTCATTTTTACATAGAAGATCTGTCATTAGGCCATGGCTTCAGCTACAGCACTGGCCAGTGAGCCTGGGATCCACCTGCCTGTCTCCCCTGCCCAGTGCTGGGATTACAAGTGTGAACCCCCATACCCAGCTTCTCTGTGTATGTGTTTGGGAGGAGGGGGGTCTCAGATCTTTAAGCTTCACTAACTCGCCCATCTCTCTAGCCTGGAAGAAAAAGTTTAAAGAAGTTTTTCTTGGATATGTTTTGCTTGAGTCCCTTGACAGATAGGAAATGGATCTGAGTTTTAGAATTTATGGGCCCAAAGAGCAATTTTGGCTCTGCAGTTCTCTAGTCATAGGAGATTTGAACAAATTACTTAATGTCAATAAATGTTATGTTCCCTACCTACCCATCCCAACTCTCCTAGCTCAATATGGAGGCTGGAGAGTTGTCAATGTTCTCTGTCCATTGAATCATGATAGGTACAACAGAGTCGTTTCTAAATGCAATAGAATGCTGAGCAGAAAGATGCATCAACAAACAACTGAAGTTGCATTTCAAAACAAGAGCTGGACCCTATATACAGAACTTCAAAAGAAAGAACCCATGGTATAGTCCTTGACATCTGTCACAGTCAAGATAAAAAGGTTCCAGAAAAAGGAAATGAAAGAAGCATTTTGTGTAAAGATTTTAAAGAGAGAGAAAATACTTTGGGGTTATGCATCTTCAGCCTTTGGAGAAGATGTCAGTGACACCTAAGAAGCTAAAATGGTCTTCAGAAGCAAGTAACAAACTACATTTAAGAAGAAACTACTCACAAGCTAAGTGACCCTTAAGAACTTGATAAAGTGCACAGTCATTTCAGAAAGGATCTAACTAGAGAGTGGCTTGAGTAAGGACACTGGGGAGAATTATCTCCTCCCTAAAACAGCACTCTTTCTGGACTCTATCATACTTATTCACATAATCCCTTCTTGGGTCTTTCTCTGTCTATTCTGCCCAGGGTGAACTTTGTGTGCATAACAGCACATCTGCAGAAGTTCTAAGTTGCTGTCTTATCTAAAATAGTCTAGCTTTCAGTGTGGTGATATTTTGTTTGTGATCTAACAAATAAAGCTTGTCTGAAGATCAGAGTGCAAAGCTAAGCCACTAGCTAGCCATAAAGGTCGGGCAGTAGTGGCACACACCTTTAATCCCAGCACTCAGGAGGCAGAGGCAGAGGCAGACGAATCTCTGAGTTCAAGGCCACCCTGGGCTACACAAGATTGATCCAGTCTAAAAGAGAAACAGAGCCAAACAGTGGTGGCACACATCTTTGATCCCAGCACTAGGGAGGTAGAGACAGGAAGTGATATGGCTGGGCAGAGAGAGAAATATAAGGCTGGGGGGGG
>CABHPH010139136.1:0-35826 GCA_902168325.1 Peromyscus nudipes
TAACTCCAAGATCTGACACCCTCACACAGGCATGCATGCAGGCAAAACACCAATGCACATAAAATAAAAATTAAATTAAATTAAAAAAGGAAATACATTATTTTATTTCTGGAAAATAAATGTGATTTCACTAAATACACTAGCAGGAGTGTGAACTGTAAGTGAGCTCTACAGAACCATCCTTGCGGAGTCTATCTGATGAACGGGGTAGGTGGGCGTTCACTGAGTGAACAGTGGAGAGGACATGGACACGGTCTTGAGCAGAGCTATACACATACTTAATGGAACCTATCTCTTTAAAAAAATTGTTACAGAGAGAGAGAGACAGACAGACAGACAGACAGACAGACAGACAAGATTTGGGAGTCACTCCTCTCTGTGCGGAGCCTGGAGACCAAACACAGGTCGTCGGAGTTGGCTGCCGAACCATCTCTCGCCAGCCCAGCTACTCTTTGGTCCTTTCTGCACAGGGGATGGAACCCTGTGCCCTGTGCATGCTGAGCAAGCGCTCAGCTCTGAGCTGTACCCCAGCCTCCTACTGCTCTTCATTCATGAGCCCGAGTGCTTCAAGCCCACACCAGTCTGATTCTGTCTTCAAAATCCTGTGACCACATGGGCACTGACTAAGTTGCCTGTGTAGAAGAATGAGACCCTTAAAAGTCATTTGAAAAATTAACCCTGCTTGCTCCAGAAGGGGATGAAGATTTCTGATCCTCCATCTTGACCAGATACAAAACTCACCCTGGTTTGTGATGGAATGGGCCCCGGAGACAGTTAGCTGAGGGAGTGTGGAGGGCCAGGCTCCCTAATCATTTTATTTCCAGTTATTAACAACAGAGGAAGTCTGGGTAGATTATTTACATATAACATTTACTCTCTTTTAACTTGAAAAGAGTTAGTATTAAAAGTACTGATGCTGCTTGCTGATTCGTGTGTGTGTTTGTTTTTGAGACAGGATCTTGAGTGCTTTAGTCACAGATGTGCATACTGCCAGACTTTCATCTATTTTATACACACACACACACACAACTCAAGGGGTCAGGTAGTCCAGGCTGGTCTCAAACTCACTCTGTATCTAAGATGACCTTGAAAGTCTGATGCTCCTGCCCTGGTGCCTAAGCGCTGGGATTCCAAGCGTGCACCGCTATGCTTCATTTTATACGGTGTAGATTCATTTTATATGGTGTAGAGGATCAAACCCAGGGCTTTGTGCACAGTAAGCGGATGCTCTACAAACTGAAGACTATTAAGGCATAAAAATGTCAAATTTGTAGAACAAAATGAAAAGCTACCCTTGGCACCAGAGTAAACGTGCACTTCATCAACCAGCCAAAAGGCGGCGCCCAGAGTCAAGGTGATTTCCAGTTTCAGATTTGCAATCACTGGTGATGTAAAAAAAGCATCCATCATAATTAACAGAGCCACTTTATTAGTGGCTCTGGAAACGCACAGTGCTCATAAAGAAGGCCCTGGCGACCTGCCTACCATGACTTGTTCAGGTCCCACCTCATCTGACATACCCCCAGGGTCTCACTGTACTGCAGCTTTAGTGTGTGAAGCCAGGAGCTACACACTTGAACCAGTGCCAGCTGATCATGAAGCCAGGGTCCCAGAAACCACATCAAAAGCCTTCCGCACACACCACCAAATGCTGCAGAGGGCAGATTTAGAGGAAACAATGCCAAGATGGCCAGGGAAGATTCCTAAAGACCCTTCAGAGAAGTGAAACTCTGGGTGCGCCACGACTCCAGTGAGAACAGAAAAACCTCAACAACAATATTGCAAAAGTAGGGGCTGGGGAGATGCCTCAGCGGATAAAAATACTTGCTGCTCTTGCAGAGGACCTAGGTTCAGATCCCAGCACCCACATCAGAGGCATCTTCAGTTCCAGGGGATCCAACACCCTTCTTCTGGCCTCCACAGACACCGTATATATGTTGTGCACATACATGCACTCAGGCACACACATAAAATAAATAATTTTTTATTAAACCCATAAAACTAAAAGGCTTAAAAAAAACGTAGTCTATCACCAGAAAAAAATAAGTAAGCCAAAATAAATAAATTTTTACACCGTTTTTGTGCAGAATGAGGAACTGGAGTTCATTTTTGCTTATTCTTACATCTTTATTATGCACATGATCTATGTGCATAGTGTGCGCACAGATGTGGCGGTGCATATCTGTGCACACTCACAGTGTTGGCTCTGGCATGCTCCACCTTGAGCCAGGTTCTCTCACATGACCTGGAGGAGACTGGCAGCCCCGGAAGCCTTAGTGATCCTCCACCACAGTCCTGAGGCTACCGGCACATACACAGTCACACTAGCTTTTTTGTGTGGGTCCTGGAGATTTTGAACCCAGAACCTCATAATTGAGCAGCAAATGTGCTTCCACACTGAGCCATCCTGCCAGCCCTCTCAAGTCTTTTTAAAGGTTGGGAGGTGGGCACAGTAAACGTTACCACAATCTATCTCCATTATTCTTTACTGACTATTACTTCCACGTAGTCTACTTCTGCGGAAATTTTGGTGACATTTATCTTAAATGGTACATGTCTGGTAGAACCATTAAGGGAGAGACAAGTCAAGCACATAAAGGGGAAATTGGTGCTGAGGGCGTAATGATCCCTGGAATTACAACTAAACGTTAAACTTGGCCCTAGGTTTCCAATGCTAAAAAGAAAAGCACCGAACCTTAGCCTGAGGTGGGCACTCGTGGATATAACAACGCCTTTGTGGTCAAAGAGCCCTGACTCACCCACTACCCACAATCATAACCTGGTGGAACAAATGATGGGACATTCTGAGGATGGAGGAGATGTGGCCATCAGAAACCATAAGGTCCATGATGTTTAAAGTAGCTGGAAAATTCTTTACAAAGTACCGCACAGAGAAAGACCGGGATAAAATTAAAAATCAATTGTTCCCAATCACACAAATATCATATGAAATTGTCATCAATCATTTGTATACCTGAGTCTCTTATGATTCAACTAAATAGTTTAAAAAAAATTAGGACATTTGAATTTAGTGTGTGTGGGGCGCGTCAGAGGACAGCTTGTGGGAGTTAGGTCTCTTCTACCGTATGGAATTGAACTCAGGCTGTCAGGCTTGGCAGCAGGCATCCTTCACCCCAAAGGTTACCTCACTGGTGCCTAGATAGTTTTTAAAATGGGAATATATGCACATGAGCACCCGTACACACACGGGGGTGGGGCAGACATAATGTATAACAGAACAGTGGCGACTGTTCCCTGGTGGAACCTTGCCTTTAACACGGCCATTCTCTTTTCCTGCTCTCCCCTCCCCCTCCTTAGCCGCCGCCTTCTTCTGATGGGAGATTGAACCCAGGGCCCCACACATGCCAGGGAAGTGTTCTACGAAGCCTTATCTCCAGTCGGCCTCACGTTCCAATTTTTAAATGAATTCACAGTACTTACAGTCAAAACAGGAGCACAAATGGAATTTGATACTATGCTTCCTAGAGGGCTAGATCATGGAGAGCGAGCAGCTGGCCCGTCCCGCCAAGCATACCAAATGAAATGCCCTCCCTAGAAGGTGGGTTGGCAAAACATCACAACCCTTTCAAGTGTTCCCGCATCCAACCAGCCATCCTCCTTTTGAGAAATCTATCCAAGGGAATTACAGAGAACTGCCAAGGTCCCTGTACAAGATGTTCGCCACAGTGACCTGCCCGGTGAAAATCAAATAAAACGGTACCGTGTCTGTCAGTAGGGGAGAGGGTGAACAAACTGTAGTCACTCTATTTGCTGTATAAGGTGTGAGGTCCCAAGAAGCCAGACCAAACAAAAATGGAGTCACCCATGCTAAAAGGCCCTAACCCTGAGGAAGAGGAAAGATCCCCAATAGATTGGCATCCTGGAAACAGGAGTCTACTTGACCCGAGTTGCATATGGAAGTCCTTAGAGCCCCTTTACAACAAGAAGGAACCCTTACCATGAGTGTTAGCCCTCACTTGAGTAAGTGAGCTGAAGGAACCCGGTGTTAGCCACTGAGCTTGTCCTGCCTTGTACACCCCACTCTCTGCCACTCCTTAGGGGTGACTGCTTAGGGTGCACTCATTCAATTTTGTACACCAGAGGTCGCCTGGGTTTGGGATGCTTGAGTAAAACCCAGTCAGCTCTGTTACTGAAAACACTGTCATTTCATGTTTTGACAATTCCAAGACCACGAGGGGTTTTTTTTTCCCTTTCAACCAAAAAATACAGTGCCAAATATTTTAAAACTAGAAATGCTCATTTTACAGCAGTTAAAGTTTTAAGAGCTCTTACCTTCAGCTGGGAATTTCCTAGCTCGTTCCTCAAAGAACCATTCTCCAGTTTTGATTTTCACATTTCTGAAAAGCAAACAGAATTGTCTTTTTGGGAGCAGGCCTCATTCTCTAGCTCAAGCTGACCTGGAACTCACTCTGCAGCCCAGCCTCACACTCATAGCTCCACTCCTGCCTCAGCGTCTCAAGCGTTTGAGATTCCAGGTGTGAGCCATTATAACACCTTTAAAAATAATTATTTTTTTCAACAATAGTATTTTTATATGGGTGCTTCTCCTGCATGCATGTCTGTGTACCACACACATACCTGGTGACTTCAGAGGCCAGAAGGGGTGTCAGATCCGTTGGAACTGGAGTTCCAGGTAAGTGTTAGCCACCTGGCCTGCCCCTGATCCCTCTCTATGTAGCCCATGGGCACCCAACCTTTTGACTTTTCTGGATCAATTGAATGAAGAATTGTCTTGGCCCACACATTCAGAAGTATCCGACCCGAGGCCAGCTTTGAATGTGGCCCAACACAAAATTGTAAACTTACTAAAAACATTGAGTGGGGTGGTGTGTGTGTGTGTGTGTGTGTGTGTGTGTGTGTGTGTGAGAGAGAGAGAGAGAGAGAGAGACAGAGAGACAGAGAGAGAGACAGAGAGAGAGACAGAGAGAGAGGGAGAGATTTCTGTGCTGTGATAAATACTGACCGAAAGCAGCCTGGAGGAAGAAAGGCTTGTTTGGCTTCTGGCCCATCACCAAGGGAAAGCCAGGGCAAGAACTCCAGCAGGAACTGAAGGAGAGTCCACAGGAGAACACTGCTGACTGGCTTGCTCTCGCTCGATGATTTGCTCAGCCTGCTTTCTTAGACCACATGGGCTTGGCTCTCCCATATAAGTCATCAGTCAAGAAAATGGCCCCCAGACCTGCCCACAGGTAGATCCAATGGACGCAATTCTCCAATTAATGTTCCCTCTTCCAAGGTGACTTTAGTTTGTGTCAAGGTAACAAAAATTAACCCGCACTGCAGTCCTTGTAGATGACAACGTTGTGTCCAGATGTCACTTAAAACAAACGTGCTCTTGCAACGTGAGAGTCACGGGCTGAACACTCCTGGAAGGTAGTCCCTGCCTGAGGGAGGCTGGAATTATAAACATCAAACACCTGGTGCTCTCTCTGCTTCTAGAAAGCACCAGCATCCATCTTTATGCTCTTCAACCCTGCTAACGCCGCATTAGCAAACGAGAAATAACTGTTGAACGTGCTTTGCAAATTCCAGCACAGATGTTTCCTATGGAGGAGGCTGGAGCAGCTTAGCAAAAAGCTGTTTTGACCTCATGACTGCGAGCAAGCAGCGAACTAAATAGACATGTAGGGGCACATCTTCGCTGTGCATCAAACCACTACATCTGCAGGTGGGGACACAGTTACATTTATGCTTTATGCGCCGAGAAAGTGGATGTGATGTCCCCCCCCCCCCCCGCCCCCCCGAGACGCTGAAGGTGTTTTCACCATTCAACTGACAAGAGGTGGAAGATGGGTGGATCTGTGTCTTCAGAATTCTTTGAATGCCTGAAGCGGCGCATCCCTGCAGGTCTGTTCTCTGACTAAAGCCCTGATGGTGAAGAAGCCTGAAGGACACCCCAAAGAGACCCTAGTGACTTGCCAGATGCTCAAGATGCAAAGATTCCGAATTAAGCAATGGACTGCTGGGAAACAGAGCAACAGGTTTCCTGCGTGGGCCAGTCCGGCCTCTAACTCCTGCTAAGAGCGGACTGCATTCACCCCGTTAAAAACTTTCCTTCAAACAACCCTGCAGCTAAGATGCTTTACAGTGGCGAAGCAAAATAGTGTGGGTTTGTTTTGTCTGTCCACAAGCCCAGCTGATCTGCTTTCAACGTTGGTGCAGGAAAACAGACAGATGTTTGTGATTAAATCCTAGGCAACTATGAGCAGAGTGGGGACTTGTGACAGAGATAAAGCAATGATTTTATCAGGCTGCTATCAACCCTTCCTGTAAACATTAACCATGTCCCTTCCGCAGGCCCCCTGTCCATCACAGCTAGAGGCACACTCATAGGTCCCAGCACAGTATACTGGTGAGTAAATGAATATTCCTGCCTCTCCAGGAAGCACCCTGGGAAGAAAGGGATGAGGTGGGATCCAAAGTGGGTAGAGGCTGTAGCAGTGTGCCCTCAAGGGGGTTCATGTTACCAAAGGGACTGAGCACCAGGCAGGAAGCACTCACTATTGGCACAGCCCTAACCCAGAGGTCTGAGGAGACAGCAAAGACAGCCACAGGCAATATCCATGGAGCCTGCAAGACCAGGGGAACGACCATGCTGAGCAAGCGTCACCATGGCAACTAGAAAGCACTAGCAGGAAGCGGCTTTCAAAAACATGGCTGTTGCCTCTGCATAAAAGAACCCCAAACTGCAGCAGGAAATCAGGCCAGAGTGAGGAGACACCGGGGCAGAGTGCAGGGGACAGAGTAGAGGGGTTTAGGACACTGACCAGGCCCATGCACAGGGAGCCCTGTTGACGCCCAATAAAAGGCAGAACCAGCAGGCAGTGGCAGCAAATGCCTTTAATCCCAGCACTCGGGAGGCAGAGGCAGGCGGATCTCTGAGTTCGAGGCCAGCCTGGTCTACAGAGCAAGTTCCAGGACAGCCAGGGTTACACAGAGAAACCCTGTCTGGTGGGGGGAAAAAAGGCAGAACCAAATCAGCTAAGTCCTGACTGAGGCTCGGTTCAGCTGCTTTCCCAGAACACAAAAGAAGGAAAAGACAGAAATGCGGAAGAGAAGATAACACAAACGGAGTGTGAAGCCAAGCTGCTCACTAAGAATTATTCTCCAGGCTGGGGTTGTAGCTGGTGGAGCACTGGCCTAGCATGTGCAAGGCAATAAGGTCAATCCCTAGCAAAAGAAAAGAAAGGGGGGCGGGGATAATCAAATTGAAGAAAATGTTGACTTAGAAATGGGCAAATTCAAGAGGCTGAAAAACCAAGAGTTCAAAAGTGTGCCCCTTCGTCTGTAAAGATCAAGAGGAAAGACCCCCTTTCCCAGACACATTTTAACTGTAAGGACTGGAAAGGGGGGCTGTGGGAGTTTGAATGTAATTGCCCCTGTAAGCTCATGGGGAGTGGCACTATTAGGAGATGTGGCCTTATTGAAGGAAGTGTGTCACTGTGGAAGTGGGCTTTGAGGTCTCATATGTTCAAGCCATGCCCAGTGTCTCAGACTACTTCCTGTTGTCTACAGGTCAAGATGTAGTACTCTCAGCTCCTTCTCCAGCACCATGCCTGCCTGCATGCCGCCATGTTGCATCATGATGATAATGGACTGAACCTCTGAAACTGTAAGCCACCCCAATTAAATATTTTTCTTTATAAGAGTTGCCATGGTCATGGTGTCTCTTCGCAGCAATAGAAACCCTAACTAAGACGAGGATATTTCTAGAGCGTAAACACCAAGTGATAAAAACTCCTTCAGATGTCTCTGTAATATCACATTCCAGAAGACAAGGAGGCATTTATTGAATTTCTTGATTAAAAGGGCAAGACCCAGGATTAGAAAGCCAGTGAGGTCACCACACATGTGGGGAAGCCCCTGGAAGGCACACTCAAATCCATTGGCTTGGGAAATGCAGTCTTCTGGGTCATTATGGGTAGCCGTGTGGAGAGCAGGCAGTTATGGGGAAATCGGCAGACCCAACTGCTTTCTTAGGAAAAGGGCACATCGTTGGTTTCTGAAAACCAGTAAGTATGCATGTGAATCAAAAGAAATTCCAGAATCTAATCCAACCGCCACCAAAGCACTTCAGCGTAGGCGGGATTTCAGAGCGTAGCAGCCTAAAGTCAGCTGTATGATTGTACTGGAACCTCAGGGCAGCCCTCTTTCTGCAAAATAAAAGAGGTTCATTCATGACAATACTGAAATAGCTGTATCAATGGGTTGGGACAGGAGCTGAGTCATCTGAAACCAGTACGTCGCGTATGACGTCTGCTGGTTTGGGAATACACTCTGGTCTGTCTTGTGGACATGCATAAGTTATTATGAAAATCCTTATCAAAGCATAATGTGCAGAAATAACCACCCCCACCCACCTGCCCAGACTCTCAACTCCAGCCCCCTGTGACCTTGAGTGCACACCAGGGTAGCACTTGACCTGATTACCATGCAACGTGCCAGCCCGGATAAACTGCCTCCTGACAGTGATGGGCTCCGGCTGAAGTAAGCAGATGACCACCACAGAGAGTACAAACCAAAGACATCATAAAATAAAAAGCTCACTAATTCTCAAAAGGGTTTTAAAGGCAAGAACTGCAATCAAGTGCTGACCACAGAATGAGCCCGACCTTCTACAAGAATGATGCACACAACTGTGTGGAAGCATTCTCTTTCTGGGGATGCTGGCATGAGCCTGCTAGTCCTACCACTCAAGAGGTGGAGGCAGTAGAATTTTGAGTTTGAGGCCAACCTGAACTACCTACTAAAGCCCTGTCTCAACAATGTGTTCCCTTTAGTAAGCACCAAAAAAGTATTCTAGTGCTGAGCTCAGTGGACACAGTCAGTGTCACAAGTCTCAAGATCTGAGTTTGGATCTCTAGACCCCACATAAAGTTAGATGTGACAGCAGGAGCCTGTAATTCCAGCAACGGCCAGATGAGAGGAGGCGGAATTCTCAGGAGCTTGAAGGCCAGCTATCCTGGCATGCACAGTGGTGAACGTCAAAGAGATCCCGTCCCAGACAAAGGTGGAAGACAGGCCTGGAGAGCTGGCTCCGCAGTTCTGAGTGCATCCTGCTCTTGTAGAGGACCCGAGTTCAGTTCCCAGCACTCACGTCAGGCAGCTCACAACTGTCTGTAACTCAGGCTCCCAAGGGATCTGATGTCCCTGGCCTCTGAGGGCACCAACACGTATGTGCACATACCCTAAATATACACAATTAAAAATAAATCTCTAAAATAAAAAGGTGGAAGATGAGGACCAACACCTAAGGCTGTGTCCTCTGAGTTCCAACGTGTACCATGGCACCCATGTGCCTATGCTTAGACATACACACATGCACACATACACAAACATACACACGCCCAAGTCAGACACACAAAAGCATTCTATCATTTTTTTGCATTTTCACTCTCTGCTTGGGCTTCAAGACTTCAAAGAATATTAAGAATCTTTACTCTCTTTTTGCACGTGAATAAAATATCATAATCCTGTAACTAATTTCCCTGTTCTTCAGTCGAGTAAACACATTCCATATGAAATGGCATGTGCCATAGCTCGAGGACTAGACAGAATGCTGCCTGTTAGGAATTCTTCCTGGCTAATGTCTGACTAGGTGAGATACTTTACACAATATATCTGACTTGTTTATGCATCATGAGAAACACACAGATCCATGGAGTACTTGCTAGCTCACAAAAATCCCTGGGTTACACCCCCAGCACACTGCCCCCAAGCAGCACACAAATGCCATTTCTATCCGCAGTGTTAAAGGCAAGCTTTAGATAAAAGCCTATCAAGTTTGAAACAGAAGATGGGCAGTGAGGGAAGTGAATTCTAGTCTCAGAACCGAGTGAAAGCCTTGCTTGGACACTCTCGGCCATCACTTTCCTCGGTCTTTCAGATGGCTGGTCCTCTCGTCACAGAAACACTGTGCTCGCCAACAACAGCGGCTGTGAAGTATTTCACTCTCTCAGTGGGTTATCTGTCTTTGTGGACTGAAAGTTGTAATTCAGGATTTTGTCTAAACAATGCAATTATGGAAATACTGAGGGTTAGTCTGGAATTTAGAGATTTTCCTAAACTCCGGGAAGTTTTATTCAATAGGAAACATATTTGTTGCAGAACCTTTGTTAAAATATCATTTTCAATAAAAATCCTCTCATGCCATGCAGAAAACACAATATTCCATCTTGTAAGAACACGTTTGTATCCAATCCAACTCCCAACCTAGCAGGGTCTGGTGATGCAGACGTGGACTCCCTATGGGAGAGGCTGATGCAGGAGAATGAGAAGCTCAAGCCTGGTCTACGGAGCAAGTTCAAGGCCAGGTGAGGCATCTTGGGCAAACCTTGGCTCAAAATGTAAACATAAACAAGTAAAATGGTGGGCATTCTAGCCAGTGAGGGAGCACTTGCCCAGCATGGTCGAGGCCCTCAGTTCCCCAATCCTAATCTAAAAAATAATTAAATCAAGGGCTCAGTGGGCACTATACTTGCCACAAAAAAAAAGCCGGAGTACTGGAGTTCAGTCCCCATCACCCATGTAAATGCTTGGGTGGGCGTGATGTCTCCACCTATAATCCCAGGACACAGAAGGTGGAGAGAGGGAATCCAGGCTGGAAGAAAGCTGGCTGGAATAGCCGAGTTTATGAGCTCTGGTTTCAGGTGAGAGATCCCCGCCTCCACATATAAGGTGGAGGCAGACAGCTGGCATCAACCCCTGCCCTTCACACGCACATGCACACACATGCATGCACACACATGCATGTACATGCACACACCAAAAAAGAAAAAGTATTTCAAACCGAATAGAATCCCTTCTAATAAACTCCAGAATCTTGTGCCAATCATTTCTGCTCTATAAGGGGTAACCTGCGAGCGTGGTAATCAGATGCCCAGGGCCAACCAGGGTCAACTTTCAACTGAACTCCTCAAACTCCACTGGCATCAGGGATGGTACGTCCGGGACATTTGAGCAATCCGAAACAGACCCCTAAAACATCAGTAGCATCTGCTGCAATCTGGAACTTTCCATCTCAGACTCAGGGTGCCAGCTAGTTTTTTGTTTGTTTGGTTTTTTTTTTTGTGTGTGTGTTTTTTTTTTTTTTGGTTTTTTTTTTTTTTTTTTTTTTTTATGGTTTTTCGAGACAGGGTTTCCCTGTGTAGCTTTGGAGCCTGTCCTGGACCTCACTCTGTAGCCCAGCCCAGGCTGGCCTGGAACTCACAGAGATCCCCCTGCCTCTGCCTCCCGAGTGCTGGGATTAAAGGTGTGCGCCACCACCGCCTGGCACCAGCTAGTTTTATGTCAACTTGACACAAGCTGAAGTCATCTGAGAGGAGGGAGCCTCACCTGAGAAAACGTCTCCATAGGATCGGGCTGTAGGCAAGCCTGTAGGGCATTTTCTTCATTAGTGATTGATGGGGAGAGCCCAGCCCACTGTGGGTGGGGCCGTCCCTGGGCTGGTGGTCCTGGGTTTTGTAAGAAAGCAGACCGAGGAAGCTACTAAACAGCACCTCTCATGGCCTCCACATCAGCTCCTGCCTTCAGGATCCTCCCATGTTTGAGTTCCTGTCCCGACTTCCTTGATGAACAAACAGTACCGTGAAAGTGTACGCCAAACAAACCCTGTCCTTCCCAAGCTCCTTTGGCCGTGGTGTTTCATCACAGCTATAGCAGCCCTGACTAAGACACTTGGCTCTAGTTTTATAAAAATCCCAGGACACGCTTATTATTCAAATACTTTCAAACTTGTGTAACTCCTCGAGTTTCAGGTTTGAATCTATCCAGTCCAAGCAGAAGCGTCCAGCCTTTTGGTATTTAGCAAGACATTGTCATCTACAAAGTTCATGCATGAGAACCACACACACAATGGAGTTTGTGTTTGTTTTCTAAGTAAAACAATTCCCATAATGCTTTAAGCAAACAGGATTTGCTGTTTGACCATATCCAGGGCTATCCCTGGTCCTATGATAGGGCTGGGGTGCAGCTCTGTGGCTCATTGACTTTCTGATGGCTGACAGCCCACTCCCATTGTGAAGCAGGAGCAAGTACCCCTTGAGACCGTAGGCATGCAACTTCTGGAGGGTGCAGCTCGGTGGTGGAGGGCTTGATCAACAGGCTTGAGGTTCTAGGTTTGAGCTCTGTTAGCAGGGGGAAAAACGTGTATGCATGTAACCCCGGGTTCCATTCCCAACACCACAAAAGACCCTGAAGAAGCAGAGAGTGTGAACTCACAAATACCCAAAGAACAAACGGCTTCTTACAGTCCCGGACAATTACAAATTACTAGACAAAAGCAAACAGTTTGAGGACGGGAAGGTCTGCCCAAGAGGAACTCCTCAGAAATCTGCTTTAGACAAGTGAGCAGGCTTCTTTCAGGTGCGAGGGATTTGATTTCACTTCTTACACTGTTCTAAAGGGGGAAAAAAAATCAGAGCAAACCACGGCAGCTTAGCTTCCTTGACATTTCCACAGTTGTTACCTTGGACCACTTCACAGCAGGACGGTCTACGTCGACCAAAAACCAAGGGTTAGCGCCGCTGCTCGCTCACGCTGCTTCCTTCTGCTCACGTGTGTTCCTTTGACTGAAATCACCTCCTTTTAACTGTGAGTACCCTAGTCCACAGTATCACCTCTCCCCAGGGAACCACCCCTGTTAGGGAATATTACTTTAAGGTGTGTTACTTTCGTTTATGCTGCATTTGTTTAACTCTGTGAAGCTGTGTTGCTGTGTGTGTCTAAAACACTTGATGGTCTAATAAAGAGCTGAATGACCAATAGTGAGGCAGGAGAAAGGATAGGCGGGGCTGGCAGGCAGAGAGAATAGAGGAAGAAATCTGGGAAGAGGAAAAGAGATGGAGAAGAAGGAGCAAGAGAAAGAGGAGGACTCCAGGGGCCAGCCACCCAGCTACCCAGCAAGCCAAGGAGTGAGATTTACATAAATAACAGAACAGGAAAAGCCCAGAGGCAAAAGGTAGACAGGATAATTTAAAGTTAAGTAAAGCTGGCTAGAAATAAGCCAAGCTAAGGCCAGGCATTCATAAGTAAGAATAAGCCTCTGTGTGTGATTTATTTGGGAGCTGGGTGGTGGGTCCCCAAAAAAGAGTAAACCCCCAACAACACACCCCCTTTCCATAGAATCACCTTTATTGTTGAAATCACATGCTTCCCACAGCATCTCGCTCTTCCTTGGGAATCAGCCCCTCCCATTGGAATCACCTCTCTCCACCTGGAGTCAATCCCCTCTCGCTGGAATCACCCCTTCTCATCAGCTCCTGCTGACGACCATACATCTTTCCTCACTCCGGAAAGCAACTTCCAACAGATGGACCAGACCCTCTTAAGTCCTTTCTACCTTGTCTTTGTCTACAGAAGTCTTCCTGTTGCTTCCTCAGTTCTCCATTTCTTTCTGCTTTCCGATACCCCTACAATCCACCTCTACAAGCCATGCTATCTGACAGACTCAGGACCATGCCTCCTTCTTCCTTCCTTGGCTCACTAGAGCCCAGTCCCCTTTTGAATGACCCCTCAAGTTCCCCATCATCCCTGCCATTAGCCTCCTTCATTGCTACAGCGTTTTTATTACACTTTTTAAAAATTGTACTGGGTGTTGACCAAAGACGGTGAACATACTAGGCTAACACTCTACCACCGCCATGTATGCCCAGCCCTCTTATTTTTCATATCGAGACAGGCCTTACTAAGTTGTTGGGCTTGCATGGTTAGACATGGCACAAGCCCCCAAGACTGATCTCACACTCGCTCTACAGCCCAGGCAAGCCTTGAACTTGTGACCCCCATACCTCAGCTTCTGGAAAAAGTAGAATTAGAAACTCACACTTCAGACCCAGTTCCTGTTGCTCATTTATTACTGTCTTTCACTTCTTCAGGCCAGCAAAGAGTATGCTGTAGAGCAAAGAGTATGAGCTTCAACACCAATACCCATGGCCTAGCACAGAGGCTTTCCGTGTGCCTCTTAGGAGGCCGGCTTCCCAGGACAAGTCCAGCAGGCAGGCCAGGAATGAAGAAGAGGAGCCTGGGCTCCAGGCTCTACACTACTTTACACCGTCCTCTGCTTCAGCATCCGTTCTGAAGTGTGAACGGCAGTAGTAGCCACTCTTAAGGTGTGCTTTAAAGAAGGCTTGAAAGTACTCTGCCACCGTGATGATCCAGGGGTCACTGCCAACTGAGTCAGCCTGGCTCCCTCGTCTTTCCCTGCCCTGAGCTCTGGGGCTCTCAGCACCAGGCAGGTCTCCAAGAGAAACCTTGCCCTGAAGGAAGATGCCGTCTGTCAAATGTCTCCTGGGGCCCCAGCAGCCCCAGCCAGCACACTGCACAGGCCTTTTGCTTGGAATCTAAGTTGTATGTCGTTCTTTAAACAGAGGGTCTCCATATGTAGTCCTGGCTGTCCTGGAACTCACAGAAGTTCACCGCTCTGGCCCTTCTTCGTACACTTTTCATTGGTACCCCCAAGCCTCCCTCTTTCTTGATTTGAAAAACCTACTTTCCTCATCCAGTTCTTCTTTTTCACTGAGGGAAAAGTAGGGCAAAGAAACATGCATGGACTTAAGACCCGCTCCCAGGTCCCACTCTGTGACACAGGGAGAGCGGGGCACAGTCAAGCTTGGCAAGGCCTTAGGGTTGTTGCAGCCCAGAAACTGGACGGTGGCCCCGTGTGGACAAAGCTGGAGATGGGAGTGAGGAGTGTGAAGGGGGCAGAGTGAAGTGACAGAAAGCCTGAGTTACTGTAAACCCGCTTTCTTTAACACGGCTTCCTTCACAAATCTACCTGGAGTGTGACCCAACTATCACAGGTATTTTTGAAAAACATCCTTATTTCGAAATAAGGAAGCTGGGGGTTATAGAAACGACATTTTGTGTTTTTAGTGGGTCAAGTTACAACGCTGGGCATGATGCCGTGCAGGTCAGAGATTTCAACATAGTGCCCTCCCTAGGAGATTGCCTCAGCCGAGACCCTCTGTTTTGATTTTTAGTTTGCAGTTAACTGTTAGAAGGGAAAACATTGCTAAGCGTTCATTATTTCCTTGATTAGGGTTGATGAAGACATCAAAGCCAGGTGGCTGGCTGAGTGGGGAAGAAAGTCCTTGGACAGGTCTAGAGATGGCTCGGAATCCATCCCTTCTCCAGGCCCACATTTTTCTCTAAGAAAAGCCGGAAGGGCCGGGTGGTGGTGGCGCACAGAGCCAGGCGGATCTCTGTGAGTTCGAGGCCAGCCTGGGCTACAGCGTGAGAGCCAGGACAGGTTCCAAAGCTACACAGAGAAACCTTGTCTCGAAAAAACAAAAAAAAAAAAAAAAAAAAAAAAAAAAAAAAAAAAAAAAAAAACCGGAAGGACAGTGACTCCAGCAAGCCCAAGAAAAGAGGGCAACTGATCCAGAACGGGGAGACAGACGTGGTACTCTGGCCAAAGGAAGGGACTGGTTCAAACAGAGAGGGCGGAGCCACTTGCTTATTGCAGGGGGAGTGATGTGCATTCAGCCTTGCAAAGGGACAGGAAATCTGGCATTGCTGCCAGGGTGGCCAGGCAGACAGCCCTCCTGGTTTAGGAAGGAAGCAGCTTCAATGCTGCTCTGTGTTCGGAGCTCCCATCATCTGTTCTAGGGTCCCGTCCAACATGAGCAGTGATATTACAGGTTGCTTTCAGACCCAAGTCTCTGGCCACTCTCCAGATTCACATCTTCAAATTCATTCACAGATTCCAATCTGCCTCATACTTCCCTCTTCCTGTAAGTCCTGTGGTATTCTCTATGTGTGCTCTTCCTTCAAGTGGGTGTGCCCTTCCATGTCTCAAAGAACCTATGACCTGCTCTCACTTGTGACAGAGGACTGCAGGTCAACTATGCTAATTTTCAAAATGACTTGTTTAAAAACACCACTTCTGTGTTTAAAAGCTTCACTATCAACCAGGTGCTGTGGTGCACACCTTTAGTCCCAGCACTTAGAGGCAGAGGCGGGTGGATCTCTGAGTCCCAGGCCAGCTTGGTCTACATAGTGAGTTCCAGGCCAACCAGAGCTATGTAGAGAGACCCTATCTCAAAACCAAACCAAACCAAACCAAACCAAACCAAACAGAAATGCCTCATGAGAGATGGCTCACTAGTTAAGAGCACTGGCGGCTCTTCCTGAAGACCTGGGTTCAATTCCCAGCATCCACATGGTGGCTCATAACCATCTCTAACTCCAGTTCCAGGGGATACAGCATCCTCTTCTGGTCTATTGGGTACCAGGCATGCATGTGATGCACAGACATACATGACTGTAAAATATACATTAAAAATTTAAAAACCCTCAACATCAAATAATTAAAATGGATGCAGACTCAGTATATAACCAAGAGTCACCAACTATTTGTGTATCTGAGCCCACTTCCTTCCTTCCAAACACTCTCCAAGAAAGCGGCCCAGGACCCCACTTACTTCCCTGCTCTCATCTCCTGCCACTTTTCCTGAAGGGGATAAGGTCTAAGAACACCGAGGCACTGGGCTGGGTAAACAGTGGCCCTGCAGTCTCAGCACTTGGTGGAGGCTGGACAATCAGGAGTTCAAGATCAGACTCAGCTACATACATGGAGTTTAAAGCCAGTCTGGGCTTCATGAGACCCTATCTTTAAAAAGAAAAAGACTAAGGCACTAGTCGAGAAACCCAAATAAATCATTGAAAATTCTGAGTCAGGACATCATCAGTCACCAAACACATTTTATGGCTGGGCATGAATGGCACACAGCTTTAATCCCAGCACTCAGGAGTCAGAGCTCTGTAAGTTCGAGGCCAGCCTGGTCTTGTATCAATTTGCAGACCTTCTAGAGATACACAATGAGATCCCCCCTCTCTCTCTTTTGAGAGAGAGAGAGAGAGAGAGAGAGAGAGAGAGAGAGAGAGAGAGAGAGAGAGATCTGCTTGCCTCTGCCTCCTGAGTACCAGGATGAATTAAAGGTGCCACCACCTGTCAATAAAATCATTTTTAAATTAAGATATCTCCCTCCCAAGCAGAGGAAGGAAAGTGGCTCTATCTTAGGCAGCCTGAAAGCATCTATGAATCAGACTGGGTATGATGGCGTTCAGGAAGCATCTATTGATGACTGGGTATGATGCTTTCAGGAAGCATCTATTGATGACTGGGGCGTGATGGCTACACCTGATGAGCTTGAAGCCAGGATGGTTCTGGACCATCCCTGCGTCCTGGGTCAGAGGAGGAACAGAACACTCCTTTGTGTGCTCGTATACACACACTCACATACACACCCTACCCACCATGCTTACCTGTCTTCAAAGCACACTGTGCACTTCCATGTGCGAGTCCTCCGCAGGAATACGCGGCACTCGGAGCACACGCGGTAGCTGCAGCCCTGGCACACGGCCCCGCGGTTCAGCAGCAGGCCCAGGGCCCTCTGGCAGCGTGCACAGCACTTCTCCTGGTATCCCCGGCTCGAGCTCTTTGCCCCCTTCCACCGAAGATGCTGCAGGTGTGTTTTCAGTTTCCTGCAACCCAGGGAGTTGAATGAGGATCGGGTGGTATGATGGTTAGCTTTAACTGCCAACTTGGCATAGCCTTGAGTCACCTGGGAAGAGCCTCGACAAGGACTGTGTACACCAGGTTGACCTGTGGACCTGTCTGTGGGAGGTGTCTTAAGTTAATTGGTATGTCCACTGTGGGTGGCACCATCCCCTAGGCAGGGGCACACTGTATGAGAATGGGGAAATGGAGCTGGGCAGGCAAGCAAGCACACACGTACGTATCGGTTTCTCTCTGCCCTAGGCTGTGGATGGTGTGACAAGCTGTTTGAACTTCCTACCTGGACTTCCCCCACAACAATGGGTGGTAACCTGGGATCATAAGATAAAATAAACCTCTTTCTCCCCGAAGCTGCTTTTTGTCCAGGTAATTTATCATAGCAACATAAATAAAACTAAGACAGATATGATGCTAGACAGCAGACTACAGACAGGGGCCTCCACAGACCTGCCGTATAAGGCAAAGGGCTTTGGTATCTGACAAGGCTGTATGAGCTGGTCTCTCGGCTCAGGGTTTTCTGTGAAACAACGCCTTATCTCCCATGGTGGCTGTGAGGATTACATGACAAAAGATGGCAGTTTGTGATGTGCTCATTCTTTCAGAACAGGACCCTCCTCACCAGTATCCACGGACTCTGTTACTATTCCAAATACTGTCTCTTTAAATCACCAAAGAGATTTGAATCATTTAGTTGTTTTCTCAGCCTATTATTATTTCAATGAATTAGAGTTTACAAGTATATTTAAGGGGTTTTGAAATAAAGGAGGGAACAGGTGTGATGATACCCCCCCCTTTTTTTTAAAGTTTTTTTTCAAGATGATGTTTTTCTATGTAGCTTTGGAGCCTATCCTGGATTTTGCTCTGTAGACCAGGCTGGCCTTGAACTCACAGAGATCCGCCTGGCTCTACCTCCTGGGTGCTGGGATTAAAGGCGTGCGCCACCACCACCGGCTGACACACCCCTCAGCATTTGGAACACAGAGGTACCCAGAGGCAGGCAGATCTCTATGAGTTCAAAGTCAGTCTGGTCTACACAGGGAGTTCCAGGACAGCCAGGGCTGTATAGAGAGATCTCGTCTCGGAGAGACAAATAAATGAATGAATAAAGAAATAAAGGAGCATGGAAAAAGAACTTTGTATCTTTGGTTAATCACACAATTTCCCTCCCTCTTCAAACATTTGACTTTACATGTGTGGTGTTTTTCTATGCATACGGGTGTTTTCACCTGCATGTATGTCTAAGCGTCATGGGCTTGCAGTGCCTGTGGAGGCCAGAAGAGGGCATCGGGTTCCCCTGGGACTGAAGTTACAGAGGGTTGTAAACTACCATATGGGTATTGGGAATCGAACCCTAGTCCTCCGGAAGAGCAGTCAGTGCTCTTAACTGCTGAGTCATCTCTCTAGTGACTCCGAGAAAAGTTCCCCTCTTAAAGACATTGGCTTGCCCCCTCCTTGGTGCTAGGAGTGACCCTAGGGTTTCTTACACACTAAGCAAATGCTCGATCATTCATCTGCTTACTTTCAAACATGCCTAATACCAAAAAGGTGATCTTGAACTCTTTTTTTTAATTAAAAAATATTTTGATTTCTTTCAATTTTATGTGTATGAGTGTTTTGTCTGTATGCATATATGTGCACCACATGAGTGCCTGGTTCCCACAGAGGCCAGAGAGGCATTGGATCCCCCTGGAATGGAGTTACAGATGGTTGTGGGCCACCATGTGGATGCTGGAAATTGAACCCAGGGTCTTCTGCAAGATCAAAAAGTGCCCTTAACGGCTGAGCCATCTCCCCAGCCCTGACCTTGAACCCCTAATCCTCCCATTTCTACCTCCCAGGTACTGAGATTTCAGGTGTGCCCATGAACTCTGAAAAACAAGCCGTGTATTTACAGAGGGAACCTCCCAGCTAACAGTGGGCGGTTCTGCCGTCCAGAGCCGCCAGTAAGTACAACCTCAGACCAAACAGCCAGGCCAGAAAAGAAGCTTCTGTTGATAAAATGGTCAGGGAACAGGCTAAGCAGGTTCACCCTTCTTCCAAGCCAGCCGCAAGGCAAACGTGAACAAAGAGAAAAGACAGAAATGGATTCCACTGGTTTTCTGTTTCTGACCCTCCTTCTTTGTGCCTCCGGGTACCACGGAAAACATGGGAGGGGGTCTTAACTGGAAGTTTTCCTTTGAGGGGGCTGCCAGAAGCCTGCTGGTGTTCCTCTATTATTCTCACAAAGTGGGCAAGCGCACAAGGAGCAAATATCACAAAGGTACCCTTTCCAAAGAATTGTGGAATTAATTTAATTCTATTGCGAAAATAATCCCCACCCCCACCCCTTCACTGGGACCCTTCTGGGTTAGAAGTTCAGCCCCGAGCTAGCAGTCACAAGGAAGCCAACAAGCCATGGCTCCAAACAGAAAAAGCCAAGCCCCATAGGACCGCCCCAGGTCCAAGTACGGCTTACCGGACCCTTTCCTCTTCCATGCTTTGAACAGCCTGATCTCGGTAGAGGACCCCGAGAATGACCTCCCGTTCCAACTCCTTGAAGGACTCCAGGTCCACTTCATGGGCCATTTCCTCTCCCCAAGACGAACAGAAGAGATCCACTGTCCAGTGGAGACGCCGGAGTCCAGCTGCTTCCCTCGATCCTGCAGGAGCGAGCCCCTCTCTGGTTTCACCAGTGACCGTGTTTGACTTGGGACTCTTGCTTCCTTCCGAACTGGGTCATACTCCCTCGGAGAAGCAAGCTCCGCCAGGCCGTCCCACTGCCACCCGAGGAGTGTTTTCACTGGGCTCTGCCTGATGAGACAAGAGCGTATCTTTTTCTGAGGTTTTGCCAGAGATTGTTATAAATGATGCATGGTTGCTGAGCAGATAATTTCTGTAAAGCGCAAGTGATCTCCACCCTGAGGAAGTTCACAAATAGCAAGGGGAAAGCAAACTTTCCCCAGGAAAAAAAAAAATGTGTCCAGGTCAGCAGAAGCGACAACCAAAAGTCGAGCCTGTTTGATGCCTTAAAACCTGTTGGAAAAGACAAAGAGAACAAACAAAACCAGCGTTAGTGGCCCTGGCTCAGCACTTCTGTGGCATCACTTCTGAGGACACAGCTTTGCATTTTAGGCTGCGATTCAAACGTTATTAAAGAAGACATCTTTCCAACACTTCTTATAATTTCCACACTTGGATTTTCCTACCAAGAATTCTGGATCTTCAGCTGTGAGAAGCCCGGTTTGATGTCCTGAGAGATGGGAAATGACTCTGTCGCCACAAACACTAGAGTTTACCAGTTCAGTTACAGAGACCCAGGTGGTCTAGCCTGCTGCACACCAGGCTATCTGGATGTGTGTAAAATATAGCTCACTGCCCCTGGAGTGATGAACAAGACCATACAAGATCAGATCAAGCACAGAGAAAATGAGGCAACCAGAGGCGTGAAGGGTACAGTGTCCGAGCAACAAAACCCAGCAGACTACCTGGCGGCGAGTTTCTTTTAAAAGTGGAAGACAAACCTGATAGAACACATTTTACAATATGGAGGCCACAGAGTGGACTGTTTGCCTCGGAAGAAGGAGGGTCCAAGTTCAATCCCAGAACCCAAGGAGAAGTGCTGGGCATGGAGGAGGCTTGCACTTCTAACCCAAGTGTTGGGGAAGCGGAGACAGGCAGATCCCTCTGGCTTGTTGCTCAGCGAACTTAGCCAAATGACTGGTTCCAGGCTAGCCAAGGACCCTGTCTTTAAAAAAAAAAAAAAAAAAAAAACAAGGTGTGTGGTCTGAGGGACAACAGTTGGGGTTGTCACCTGGCTTCTGTGTGTTCTTGCACACACAGGAGCAAATATACATAACACACACACACACACACACACACATACACACACACACACACACACACACAAAACACGTGGTGTGGTGGGGCTGTGGAGATGGCTCAGAGGTTAAGAGCACTTAAATTGTTCCCAGCACCCACACTGGGTAACTCACAACTGCCTGTAACTCCAGCTCCAGGGAATCCAAAGCTTTCTTCCAGCTTCTGTGGACATTCCCATGCACACACACACAAACTCACACAGAATTAAAATAAAAGTAAAAAAATACTATGTTCAATGCATGAACATGTACCATGTTCATTTATCAAGTATCGTCCACACACATGTAGTATGTGCTATCCCAGCCATGCTCTTACCAAAACCACCACAAACATACCGAACAAGGTAAGAATTTCTCATCTCAGAAATAATCTTATTGGGCCATTATGGCATATATATGTTATATAATTGCTGACTGAAGCGTCTTTACTGAGCACATGGCAAACTTTACATCATCTTAATTGAAAACACATTAGCGGAAGGATGGCCTCAGCTGTTGGCTATTATTTTTACAAGTATTGTCAAAACTCAAAAAAAAATTGTAATCAATTAGGGGAATGTGAGTAACTACAGCAACCTCAACTTATCAATTATTTATGTCCTGTAATAGCACCATGAGCATCATTAGGTATCAGGCCCTGTTTCTGTTTAGTTCAAGTCAAAAGATTCTGCATTCATCCATCTAGTAAGAACACGTAGATGGTTCAAGCAGTATGCTTTCTGTAATGCCATTTTAATTTTCCAGCCTAGTGGACCCCTTAGTAATAAAGAGTCCTTTTGGTACTTCGGCAGCTACACGCCTTTTGAATTCATGAATGATAAGCAACAGACGCTATGGCATCCTTCTCTCTCAACAAATGCTCTTAACTCTTCTTCATCAGTAGTCTGGGGAGGTCTATGTATCTCAATGCATAAAATAAAGCACATTGGGTTATAGAAGAAATTGATCACACTGAACTATTCAAAAATTGTTACATAGTAGTGTGTGTATTCATTAATACATGAGATAATTAAGGTCTGGCAGTTATTTAGTGAGTAGCATAATGTCAAAGTGGCAATGATATAAACAATGCTTTGAGATATCTGTGGCACATGATGTCATAGGAAAATACTTGTGATTTCTATTGGGAACATGGTTACAGGTTTGGCTGATTTTACCTTGGCTTTTTCTTATATTCATAATAGAAGGAATGCTAAATTTTAGTTAAAGATTAGTGGAACTAGGGTCTGGAGAGGTTTCTCAGTGGTTAAGAGCACTGACTGCTCTTCCAGATGACCAGAGTTGGATTCCAACACCCACATTATAACTTACAGCTGATCCCAGGGGATCCAACACCCTCTTCTGACCTCTGGGGGCACCAGGTACACAAGTGGTGTGCAAATATACCCATAGACTATATAAAACAAAACAAAACACATTTTCAAAAAGATTAAAGAAAATAAAGATATGCTTCCCCTAGACCAAGTTTATGGGCCTTGCAGGCTGAGGACTGTGGCCTGAAAGAGTCTGTGTTTGTTGGGTTCTCCAGTGTAAGATGAAGTTAACGTAATAGTTGTGGGGGTTACATGAATTGGAAAAGTTAGAGGTCTGAAAAGGGGCTGCTTGGCCTCTGGTCCCCGGTAAAGTACCTTTAGGTACCTTGTCTTAGGGTTTCTATTGCTGTGAAGAGACACCATGACCATGGCAACTCTTATCAAGGAAAACATTTAATTGGGCTGGCTTGCTGACAGTTCACAGGGTCAGTCCACTATCATTATGGCAGGGAGCATCGTGATGTGCAGGCAGACGTGGTGCTGAAGTCGCTGAGAGTCCTACATCTTGCAGGCCATAGGAAGTGGTTTGAGACACTGGGCAGTATCCTGAGCATAGGAAACCTCAAAGCCTGCCCCCCACAGTGACACACTTCCTCCAACAAGGTCATACCCACTCCAACAAAGCCACACCTCCTAATAGTGCCACTCCCTATGAGATTATGGAGGTCAATTACATTCAAACTACCACATTCCAAAGAAGTTGGTGCCAGGGACTGGGGTAGATCTGACCATGTTTTTGTTTGGAGTAATACGGACTTTGGGACTGTGGATTAGAAGCGCAGTTGAAAGTGCTGCTTAATGGGCCAGACTAGTAGGGGTATGTGGTGCTAAGACAGTGGTGCTAAGGGTGATTTGAACTGTCAGGGGCTCACTCAGAGGTTTCAGAGGAGAAAACTTTTAGTATGTTGCCTAGAAATCATTCTTGTGATATTTTGGTGAAGAATGTGACTACTTTTTGCCCTTGTCCAAAGAATCTGCCTGAGGCTAAAGTGAAGAGTTTTAGATTCATTCCTTTGGCAGAGGAAATCTCAAACCAGCCTAGTACAGACTCTGTCATGTGGTTATTAGTGTTAACTCTAATGAAGATTTATAATGAAAAGGAGAGAACTGAGCAAGGAAAAATATTTGAGGAGAAAAAGAGCACCAGAAAGTGGGAATGGAGCTAAATTCTGTGTTCAAGGAGACAAACAGATTAAGAAACGGAATAAATGTAGTAGTGACCTCAGGGCAAGATCTCATCCAGTTATGTTTCCGTCTTGTGAAAAGGAACTAAAGAAAATTAAAGAAAAGCTTAGAGCCGGATATAGTGGCGCACGCCTTTAATCCCAGCCTGGCCTAGAGATCCAGTTTCAGGACAGCCAAGCTTAGGCAGTGAAGGACAGAAAACTGGTGAAGGTGTAACTGAACAAGGGGGCCATGTTCCAGCCCCAGCAAGCAGCAGAACTTGGCAGCTTCAACCATGTGGTTCTGGCTTTAGAGTCAAGGATAGAAGGAATGGGCTATGAAATTTGCCTCCAAGCCTAAGGAAAGTCTCTGAGGCCAGGCATGTGTCAGGGGTGTCCCTGAATGGAGGCCTAGAGAGGCCATTGTATGAAGCTGTGAAGTTGAAGCCTGGATTGCCTTGGAGACTCCAAGATGTTGGAGATGCCAGAGCCGTGGGATAGCTGCTGAGGAAAGCTACTTACAGGGAGTAGAACCAGCCCAAGAGAGAGAAGTGTGTTACAGTCAACAAAGCTGAAAGGAATTGGAGATCTGAAGAGCACTTTGGCATCAGACATGGAGATGCAGAACTTGGAGTATGCCCAGCTGGTTTTCAGTCTTGCTTTGGTCCAGCATTTCCTCACTATGCTCCCTTCCCTATGTTTTGGAATGGTAATGTACATCCTGTGCCATTATATGTTGGAACTGTGTGATCTGTTTTTTATTTTATTTTTATTTTATAGGAGATTACAGTTAAGAGATTGCATAAATCTGAGAAGAAACTTTGAACTTTAAAACATGGTTGAGACTGTGATAGATTATGGGGACTTTTGAAATTGGACTAAATGAATTTTGAATTATGATATTGTTACAAACTTATGGGAACCAGGGAGTAGAGTGTGGTAGTTTTGAATGTAATTGGCCCCATAATCTCATAGGGAGTGGAACTATTAGGAGGTGTGGCTTTATTGGAGTGGGTGTGGCCTTGTTGGAGAAGTGTTCACTGTGGGGTGGGCTTTGAGGTTTCCTATGCTCAAAATACCGTCCAGTCTCTCAGACCATTTCCTGTTGTCTGCAAGATGTAGGACTCTAAGCTACTTCTCCAGCACCACATCTGCCTGCATGCCAGCATGCTCCTCACCATGATAATGGACTGAACCTCTGAAACTGTAAGCAAGCCAGCCCAATTAAATGTTTTCCTTGATAAGAGTTGCCATGGTCATGGTGTCTCTTCAAAGCAATAGAAACCCTAACTAGGACGTATCTGTTCTGGAAAGGCTTCCTACCCAGGCAGCAGGAAACAGGATGACAAGGATTCCATACTCTGGAGCAGCCACCTAGCATGTCTCTGTGCCATAGCCTTGATTCCTTGTTCCCATTTTCCAGATGAACAAGTAAACTAGCAGATCTCTGTTGCAGAGCTCTGAGTCTCCATGGAAAGGAAATTAATAGAAAAGATTGTGGTGGTGGCTGGGAGATGGCTCAGTCCATAAAGTGTTTGCCTTGCAAGCATGAGAACCCGAGTTCAATCCCCAGCATTCATGTTAAAAACCCAATACAGTAGGACAGCTTGTAATCACAACACTGGGAGGTAGGCAGGACAAGTGAGCTAGCTTAGCCTCATCAGCAAGCCCCAGGTCCCAGTGAGGGACCCTGACTCAAAAGACAAAGAGACAGCACCTGAGGAACAACAGCCAAGGGTGGCCTCTGGCTTTCACACACACACACACACACACACACACACACACACACACGCACCCTAGAACAGAGTGTGACCAAATGCTATCAGGAGCGTGTTTCCCAAGTGTGGCCTCCTGAGCTCACCACAGGTTCTCTCTTCTCATTTTTGCTTCTAGTAGACATACTGCTGAGTCCAGTACTGTTTTGCTTGAGTCTCAGTTATTCTAAAGGAATGTTTTGTGCATGGTTAAAGCACTGGATGTGAACAGGAACAGTTCTCTCTTCCTGGTTGGATGCACTCTTATCCTGCAGGCAGAGTTTTCCTGTTCCGACTACTTGCTCCCAAATACCTGGCAGCTGTTTTCCAAATAACTGACTTGGAGACTTAATATCAATTATAAGTGCTGGGTCAATAGCTCAGGCTTGTTACTAGCTAACTCTTACATTTAAATTAACCCATATTTCTTATCTAGGCTTTGCCATGTGGCTCATGGCTTGTTACCTCATTTTCTACACATCCTGCTTCCTTGGCAGCTGGCTGGTATCTCTCCTGACTCTGCCCTTCTTCCCATCATTCTCCTCGTTTGGTTGTCCTGCCTATAATTCCTGCCTGGCTCCCAGAAATCAGCGTTTTATTAAACCAATTTGAGTGACAAATCTCTACGGTGTGCAAGAGGATTATTCCACAGTTTTCTCTGGCTTGGGTCTCTAGCTTCTTGGTAAAGCAGTGAGTACAATCTTGGAAGGATAACAAGGTTCCCACAGGAGGAGCCCATGGGTCCCCAGTGCTCACTCAGCAGGTGTGTTAAGTCATCTGTGTTTTACGAATACAGCTATCTACAAAACACTACTCTATTCCATCCCCATTCTGGGCCAGCATCAAGAAGTGGGAGGTACCCTGTCTCAGAAGGCGAACTCTGGCTCCCCCTTGTGGCAGAAGAGTGGAGTGCATCTGCAAGATCAAGTCATCGTTATTGAGTATTTACGGAGCATCTTCCAAGAGTCAGGCACTATTCTGGGTGCCTCCATTTGCTATGTTTACCACTCCTATGATGGGATTATAACAAAAGCCAGAGAGATGTCAACAGCAAGGAAAAGGGGGCCGGAACTTCTACCAGGAAGCTAGAATGAAACAACCACTGCCCTCAGCATCCAACAGACTTCTGACCTTCTTGTCACCAAGGCAACACAGGACAATGCAGGAAATCCAAAGGGTGCATACAGTTCTAACAATCGAAAGAAATGCAGAAGGGCATCCTCAGGCTGTGGCGCGCTGAGACAGCTGATCATGTCAACAGCGGTTTGAGAGCAGATGAGGAACTATGAGCCACATTTCATTATTATACAAACTCAAAGCTGAGGATGGAACACAAACTTTTAATTCATTGAGAGGATTTCAAACATAGGCCACATGGCTTTCTGGTATTCCCAGAAGACACCGAGACAATGGTCGGCTAACTCCAGCTGTGAGCATTCCAAATCCATGTATGTCCCTGTGGTTAGTCTTGACTCTTGGGGGGCTTGGATTCCGACTTTTCTACACATTCAGCCAAATGAGAGACTTTATTTTCATTTTGTAGAATTTTAGTATGTCAGGTACTTGGTCAGCAGAGAAAGTAAGTAAAGCCTTGTTGTTTGTTGTTATTTTATTTGTTTATTTATTTTACCTTAGAGTGCTGTCCTGACCAGTTTTACGCCAACTTGATACCAGCTAGAGTCATCTGGAAGGAGGGAACCTCAACTGAGAAAATGCCTCCATAAGATCTGACTGTAGGGAATTTTCTTAATTAGTGATTGAAGGGGGAGGGCCCAGCCCACTGCGGGTGAGGCCATCCCTGGGCTGGTCCTGGGTTTTATAAGACAGCTGGCTGAGCAAGCCATGATGAGCAAGCCAGTAAGCATCACCCCTCCATGGCCTCTGCATCAGCTCCTGCCTCCAGGATCCTGCCATGGCTTCCTTCATGGACTTCCTTCCTTGATGGACTGCCATGTAGAAGTGTAAGCCAAAAAACAAAAACAAAAACAAAAACAAAAAAACAAAAAAAAAAAACCAACTTGCTTTTTGGTCACGGTATTTCATCGCGGCAATGGAAACCCAAACTAAGACAAGAGCCCACTTCAAGAGAAAAAAAAAAAAAAAAACGCTTTCAGTATAGTGACACCAAACGTCATCCCAAGGTCGTTTGTGAGGAGTTGATAGAAGGCAGGGCTTGGTGGTGCACACTGACCCTTTAGCACCTCTGCGTCACGTGCTCACGGTCAGGACAAACCACACCAAGACCAGTGTCAGCAAATAAAAGGGACTAGATCAGAAGGCCAGGGGATGTTTGTTCTTCGGTTGCTGAAGCCTCTTCATAGTGCCACGCTGACAGGCTCGGCGGCTTTGGACATTCTGTTCACTGATGGCCCACCACAGGCCTTGCCTGGGGACAGTCCCATGCCTGGTTTAGAGATGTGTGGCTGTTTCTGTTCCTATACTGGTAAAGAGCTGTGCTGAAATCCCACACATGTGTTGTCTGTCTTACCCGGTGACCTACTTAGGGGGTGAGTACACAACCTGGCGGTGGAGTTAACTCTGAGAAACACCAGAGATGTGTTGCATACTCGGGTTTTTCAAGGAAAGCAGCTGCTGTGCAAACTGGAGGAAGAGAAAACTCTGACCATCATTTACCATCTCAGAAAGGCATCCCCGCTTACAGCATTTGAATCAATAACATGACAGGTCAGCAACAGTGTACCTGTGCAGATACCACCATCCACAGACATCTGGTTACCTCCCCCTGGCTGCTGCTGTTCTTTTTATAGAGAACTTCATGTCTCATCATTACAACTTCTGTCTCTTTATCATGGCAATGGCACTGTATATTATTACTGCTATAATCATGGTGTGTATCTGTCAGTTATGCTGTGCATGTATTAACTTCAGGATAGAAAGTGAGGCACAAAGCAGTTCCTATAACAACCACTGAATCCTATTGGTTGAAGAACCACTGAACTAGGGTAAGGACCCATCATTGCCCAGATCACTTCTAAGCTAATTATATCACTCTCTTGTCCATTTTCCAATTTGCCACTGGTTTATAGGAGCTTGGAGCATAGAAAAATAGAGTACTGGTTGGTTATTGTTTGGGACTTATAAGCTGTTTTTGAGTTTATTTGATTGTGAACTAAATTCTGTCCAATTTCTGGGTTATAATGGAGTTTGTAGTTGCTCTTTCAATGTAAATCATTTAAATGACATCAGCTGTGTGTCTCCAGTCCTCTTGAACTTTCTCTTGCCTAGGTTGGCACTGGATTCTTGGGAGTCATTTACCAGTGTGGAGATTCTGCAGCGTAATTCCTCTGCCAAGTCACTCAGAACCGATGCCTGCCAGGACAGCAGCATGCTCCTGAAATCGCCTCTATCTGGGAGGCTGAGGCAGGGGACTGCAAGCTCCAGGCCTGCCAGGGGACCTCAGTGAGATCTGTCTAGGAAATAAAAAGGTGGGCTGGGAACACAGTTGTGTGTAGCACACTTGCCTAGGATGCACAAGATCCCAGCTTAATTACTGGTGAAAAAAAACAAAGTTTATTGAAACTATTCCTGGTTGATAGTATACTTTCTCACAACACTTTCTTTATTTGAAACATTGCTAATAGAATTATTCCTAGTCAGACAGGACTTCTGCCAGACAGAGGTAATTAGAAAGATGCATAGGCCCACAGTAGATACCAACACTTACAGTTCTAGCAAGATAAAGAACATAGTTACAGCCGGGCAGTGGTGGTGTACGCCTTTAATCCCAGCACTCAGGAGGCAGAGCCAGGCGGATCTCTGTGAGTTTGAGGCCAGCCTGGTCTACAGAGTGAGATCCAGGAAAGGCATCAAAACTACACAGGGAACCCTGTCTCAAAAAACAAAACAAAACAAACAAACAGAAAAGAACGTAGTTACAAATTTGATTTCTGTTCATGTGTACTACATTGGAGTTTTTCATGTATTTTAAAAAATATGCCCAAAACAAACATACTTCTGTCTTGGATGCTTTCCATTTTTGTGATGTTTTGGAATAGAACAAGAGGGAAAAGTAGTCCTGTGAAAATCAGCTTGCATGCTCTTCTCACTAGCCCATGCACCACATGAGGGTGGGTCTGTGCTTTTCCATCCTCAATAACCCTGAAAATGCTTCCTGCACCCCAACTGAACTCACTTAAAACCATTCACACGAGGCCAGGAAGATGTTCAGGGGATAAAGCACTTTGCAAGAGTGAGGACCTGAGCTTGGAGCCTCAGAGCCCAAGTAAAAGCTGAACAGCAATCTATAGTGAGATGGGCAGAGTCAGAAGAGTCCCTCGGAAACTTATCGACGTTGAGACCCTCCTCAGACAAGCTGGAAAGTGAAGACTGGTACTAAGGTTGTACTGTGACCTCCATATGTACACTGTAACATGAACGGTCTCCCTCTGTACCCCACCCCTGAAACCACAGACTAGTCCCGGAACCCATCACATACTCTTCCATTTCCACATAATTTCTCAACTTTTCCTTCCTGCCAACTCATTCACTCTGAGCGACTGAAGGCAGTAAGAGGCTGTTGTCCTGTAAGTAGTCTGATTCTGCCCCTCGGCCATTTATGTAACTTCACTCACCCAGGACTTAATATCCTTATGCACAAATTAGAGTAAAGGCCAGCCCACTTCCTAGGCCGGTGGCCAGTGATGCGCTGATACCCACAGAGAGCTCAGAGCACTGTGTAGGGCAGGCAGGTGGTGCCAGCTGATATTAGTAACAGTACTTGGAAGAGGACCCACACTTCTGTTGTGTGCTGGCTAGATTTATATCAACTTGACACAAGCTATAGTCATTGTCATCTGAAAGGAGTTACCTCAATTGAGAAAATGTCTCCCTAAGATCTAGCTATAAGAACATTTTCTTAGTGATTGATGAGGGAGGGACCAGACCACTGTGGGTGGGGCCATCTCTGGGCTGGTGGTTCTGGGTTCTATAAGAAAGCAGTCTGAGCAAGCCATGGGGAGCAAGCCAGTAAGCAGCATCCCTCCATGACCTCTGCATCAGCTCCTGCCTCGAGGTCCCTGTTTGAGTTCCTGTCCTGATTTCATTCAATGATGAACAGCAATATCGAAGTGTAAGCCAAATAAACCCTTACTTCCCCAACTTTCTTTTTGGTCATGGTGCTTCATTCCAGTCCTAGAACACTGCTTAAGACATGTTGTTAATCTTCAAAGTGCCATACGAGGTGCTACACGCTTCAGTCACTTTCTCCTTATTTCCCATCAGAATCCATCACCCTTCCTTCACCTTTAACCCCTCTCTACTCTGTGCATTTCTTCATGGTGCTTTCAGTTTCATTTTGTGTTGGGGTGTTTCCCTCTCATGAGGATCTCAGGTTGCATCAGGAGGTCCCCAGGGCCTGGCTTGAACTGAGACACCCTGTCATGACCTGTGGGTTTACTAAACCGGAAGCAGGAAGTGGCAGAGCAGGAGGGAGCCAGTCGGGGAAGCGCATACAGAAAGCGGTAGTTTCAGAACTCGGAAGCACACAGGCAAACCTGAGTCATTTCTGAACCAGCACTAGAAATCATCATAGACGTAGAAGTGATCTCATGCAGACAGTCACAATGTCACAGCGTAAACCCCGAGACCTCTCAGACCCACTTTTCTAGGATGTCTATAATCTCCTTTGTTCAGGAAGGCTGAAGCAGGAAAGGACGCCATTTCTCTAGGACTGTGGGGCACAGGGCACTGTGTGCGGGGGGGTGTTCCCTCAGTGGGTGCCTGGAAGCACAGACAGCGCCCACCCTGCATATGGTGTCTTTTCTATTGTATCTACAGTAAAGATTCAGGTATAAACAGACATAAGGGATTAACGAGAAGTAATACTGAAGTTATAGTAATAAGCTGTTCTACCTCTGTTCCCTTGATGAGCACCCTGAAAAAAAGCAGCATAGGACAGAGAGGGGTTTATTTGGCTTACACTCTCGGGGCACAGTCCAGAACTGAGGGGATGTCAAAGCAGAAACTCACAGCCTCAGCGAGAAATGGATGGATATACGTTTTGCCTGCTCATACGAACTCAGGTGTTTTTTTTTTTTTTTTTTTTTTTTTTTAAATACAGTTCAGGGTCCAGTCAATGAAATGGCACCATCCACACCAGGGTGGGTCTTCCCACATGAATAAACAATAAGGTCAGAGCATGGTGGTGCAGGCCTTTAATCCCAGCACCAGGAGGCAGATGCTGGTATATTTCTGAGTTCAAGGCTAACCTGGTCTACAAAGCAAGCTTCGGGCCAGTCAAGTCTACATAGTGAGACCTTGTCTCAAAAATCCAATAAAATAATCAGTCACTCACAGGCCAACCTGACTGGGATAACTCCTTAGACTCACTTTTTCCAGGCTGTGGCAGATTGACAGTAGAAAACCAACCATCATGTATGCCATAACAAGTTATTTAAAACATGTGAAATGAGCCAGGTAGTGGTGGCATACACTTTTAATCACAGCAGTCAGGAGGTAGAGGCAGGCGCATCTCTGAGTTTGAGGGCAGCCTGGTCTATAGAGCAAATTCCAGGATAGCCAAGGCTACATAGAGAAACCCCGTTTCAAAAAAATCAAAACCAACCAACCAACCAACCAACCAACCAAACACGTGAGATGCTTACTTCTAGAATTAGCTGTTTCATATTTTTGAATTGTGGTTGTCCCAGAGTAACTAAAAATGTGAAAGATAAAACCGTGGATCAGTGAGCCAACTGTATTCCTATTCTGTCTGTGTGTGCAGTCGTACTGGATCCAGGGGCAGGGAGGGCTGCAGCACCCAGTCTGCTCACTGGGAGTGGTGGAGTCTTGCAGCATCATAGTTTTACTGACCTTCTGGGTGTCAGGCACGGGTGAGGAATTGAGAACACAAAACTGAGTCAGACCCAAGCTGTATTCAAGAAGCCAGAAAAACAACATGCAAACAAACCAATCACAGCACGGGAGGATTGCAAACTAACCAATCACAGCACAGGAAGATGTGCAAACAAACCAATCACAGCACAGGAGGATGTGCAAACTAACCAATCACAGCACAGGAGGATGCTCAAACTAACAGGAACCTCTTCAGAGAAGGATGCTAGGGAAAAGAGCATGCGCTGATGGATACGGGGAGGGAAGAAAGGGCTAGAAGATCCAGGAAAGGCTGACCAGGACACAGAGGTGGCCTCTATGGTGGGAAAAGTCACACAGTTGTAAAGAGAGACCTCATATAGGATGGCAACCTGTTCGGGCTTTGTTTCTGTTGCTATGATAAAATATCCCAACAAAGGCAGCTTAGAGGAGAAAAGGGTTGATTTCATCTTACAGTTCCAAGTTCACTGTGGGGAAGTCAAGGCAGGAACTTCAAACAGCTGGTCACATGACATCCATAGACAAGAGCAGAAAGAATGAGTGCATGCAAGTTCACTTGTTTGATTTGTTTTTTTGGACTCAGCTCAATCTCCCCATTTTTATACAGTTCAGGACCCCCCACATCCTCCCCCATCTAGGGGATGCTGCCCCCCCCCAACTAACTTCATTAAGAGAATTTCTCACAGACCCGCCCACAGCCCATCACAGGATAGACAATCCCTCACGGAGACTCTTCCCAGCAAATTTTAGGTTGTGTCAAGTTGACAAAGCTAACCATCACGCAGTTCCATCAAACCGTCTCTTCTGGGGTTGTTGTAGCCATCTACACTCTGTGACCTTTGCCCAGGGACAATAGCACCCAACACGGAACTTCTCAAACCTTGTCTCTGTGATTGACACATGCCTGCATTCATCCTCAATATGGACACATAAAACAATGATGGTGGCTGTCCTGGGCCCAACAGCCAACCTTGACTTTGGCGCTGAGAGCTGGCAAGGGGTCAAGTACAGGAAAGGAGGGAGGGCTGAGGAACAAAAGGATGAGAGGGGGAGTGTTCCTTGTTTGCAGGCAGGCCCTAGTTTCTTCATCTACTGATGTGTGCTCTTTGAGCTGGCAGCCACTGAACCAAAGGAAACAGATGCCAGGGCTGTGTCGGGGCAACTTGACGACAGCAGCCAACGTGCCTGAGAACACACTGTCCTCCCTGCCCAGCTCTCTCACAGCCTGCAAGCCACAGCCTTATGGTGACGCAGTTCGGGTCCTTTGGGGGCTGCACCTAGGCCCAGCTGCTTCACCACACCACATTTTCTTGAGACTCTTCTCAGCTTCAATGGGAGGCCACATTTCTGCCTCCAACGCAAAGGAAAAGCTGAGTGACTGAGCAGATCTTGACATTGTCCCTGAGAAATCACCTTCTTTATGTTCCCTGTGTAGCTTCTTAGTGGAGGTTTTGATGGCCACAAAGAACACAGACCACCTAAGGCAGATGCCCAATAAAGAATAAGTATTATCTCTAGGTCCAGCCCAAACTGGGCTCCCATTCACAGGCTTTCAAGATTTTTCAGAACTGAGCATTATCAGAAAGGGAGCTATGTGCTGAAAAAGATTATCTCTCATCATTAATCACTGGTGGGTTTTCTGGGGAGCCAAGGCCCCATTCCTGTTTTATATTCATTTTTACAGTTTCTACAAGTTGGGTCAGCCCCAGATTCCTTAGAAGATAACACACTGGGATGCAAGCTTGTGCATAAAGCCCTAGAAGTCTTTCCCAGTACAGCAGCATCATGGTTCTTCTGTAGGAATCCTGTGCATTGATCCTCATTTTGGTGGATCCTTGCCACCCAGTTCTCCTCTGCACCTCCCATGCTCTTGTAGAATCAGAGTAAAGAAACAGAAAGCCACAACTTTCATAGTTTAAACTTGACCTCTTCACATAGTCAAAGAAACGAAAACTAACACAATGATGTTGCCGTAGCTACCCCTGACAACTGTCACTATGCTTTGTGTTGTTCAGATAGCCACTGTTTATCTAGTACTCACTCTGGACCAGGCAGTTAATGTGTATGTTATACGCTAACGGTCATTGTAGCAGTCCGAAGTCAGCACACCCACTCCACAGGTTTGGAGAGGGAGGCAGGGCATTTGGTAATTTCCCTGAAGTCACACTGGGACTTAGGTCTGCTCAACTCAGAAACCCAATTCTTTGTTTGGACACGAAAGTTAAGAAGTTATAATCTCCAATTATCTTAGCTGAATAATTTTTTCCTCTATCAACTCTAATGTCAATCAATCTGTAAGATCTAATACACATTTTCCTTTGACAACCTATGTCTTACCAAAGTATGTGTTTGCGTTTGAAGGAAGCTCAAAATTAAGAAAAATTTAAGGGCCTGGTGGTCCACACCTTTAATCCCAGTTCTCAGGAATCAGAGGCAGGTGGATCTCTGTGAGTTTCAGGCTAGCCTGGTCTATATACAGTGAGTTTAAGGCCAGTCTGGTCTATATAGTGAGCTCAGGCCAGTCAGCTCTACATAGTGAGAACCTGTCAAGACATATAGAGAGATGGGATTTAAATAGATCCTGGGTAACTTAATTTCTTTATTGTAAAATTATATTTATCTTTCGCCTCCAAACTAGAGGTCAAGGTTGATGAAAGCACTCTAAATCAGTGAAGATGATTGAGGACAAAACAGTAAGCTGTACACATAAGACCTCACAAGCCAAAGAAGCCAGATGACAGTCCATGGCCTAAGAAGCCTGCACCAAATGGCTGTGGGATGCTGTTTTGTGTTTTGTTCTTTAAATCTTAAGCTCCTTTCTCCATACCCTTTAAACTATCATTACATTTTCAGTGTCTCCCATTCAGTATAATCACAAGGCATGCTGACTCTCCACGACTTTGCTAATTCCCGCTTCAAGAGGGCTCTAACAACTGCAGTGTTCACCCACCCCACTTACAAAACCATGAGCTCCCAGGCAGACATGAAGCGTCATCCTACCTTCATCTGGAAGGCGCCCTGATGAGGAAGTCAGTCCTTCAATCTCTGACCTGTGTCTCCTTCCTGCCTGCCAGGCACTGGCTGAGGTTGATGATTCAAATGGCTATCCCAAGTGTGTCTCTGGCTAATCCCACGTCACCAAGGACCCAGACAGTGGAGACATCCTAATGCCATGCCAAGGAGCTTGCATGAGCATTTTACCCTGCAAGCCAGAGCAAAGACAAGTCACTTCAGTGGAATGTCTTGTCCTTCCCCAAAACGCCCAGCGGAGCCCAGTGTGTTTCCTGTGTGTGACCTCAGATGTGTGACTAGAGACACCGCAAAGAACAGCTTCTCACAGACAGACAC
>CABHPH010139137.1:0-37987 GCA_902168325.1 Peromyscus nudipes
TGGAAATGTGTTATATGCTCAAAACCTTTACAAATAACATATGCTTCAAATTTAGATTTTTATGCATTAGAGTGCATACTTGTAAGCGCTAATACCTCTTTCCATTTATTATATGGAAAAAGAAAATGAAGAGGATACCACAGCATCTTAATGGTGGTTTAATCTTTACAGTTTGTTATTTACCGCATACTCTGAATGTGCTAAGTAGCTGGGAGGGTGTCTGTTCCCCAGGAAAGCAGAAGTGGATCAGTTTTTCAACCATAGAATCCATAGGTGCATGGAGGATTGGTAAGGAATGAAGAAAACAATTCAGTCTTGTAGTGAATCATCTGCGATCTCCTCTCCCACACAGCACAGACCAACAAACTACAGCCAGAGAGCCACACTGACCCAAAGCAAAGACAATAAAAAAGACACTAAGATGCAAAATCCAAGACGTCTGCTCTAGTGACAGAAAATCAGGAAATCAAAAATTTAACAACTGATGAAGAGAAAAGCAGACTTCCCAAAATAAAGAGATGTTTTTGCACAGCAGCAGGAAAAGCAAATCACACTCACTGAGCATACCTGATCTCAAATTATCTCCACATATTTTTCTTTTTCCTTGCAGCAATATCCACTACTTTCTATCACTATAGCAAAATCCCAGAGGCAACTAACAGTAAGAAATTTCTTTAGTTCATAATTCTGGAGTCTGAAAGTCAAGTGGCATTGCACAGGCTCCTGGAGAGGGTTGCCTTGCCTCATGACACAGGTAACAGTGACAAGAATGTGTGGAGAGAAAACTTACCTCTCAGAGCAGAAGCAGAGGTGGAGGCTGGCAGCATACAGTCTCTCTTGACTACATACCTACAATGACCTTGAGGTCTCCCTGTAGCCCCATCTTCTAAAGGTCCACATCATTATCTATTTCTGCCACCTAAGGCCCAAGCTTCCAGTCACAGTGGATCCTGGAGCTATTCAAACCACAAGCAAACTATAGCAGAGCCAAACTGCTATGGAGAAGCTCTGATATCAGAAGGTAACAATGTGAATGTTGGGTTACAACTCTGTTCCTCATACCATCACCTAAACCCATCACTGCAGACCTGTTCCAGTTCTGTCTGTACTCTCATGCATTGCTACTGTACCTGGCTCCCTAGGGTGCTGAGACAGCAAAACCACCTTACATGCTTAAGTGTTTTTGGCAAACATGAAAGTGCTGAAATACTTCAGATGATTATGAACATCGAGACAAAAGTCATTTACAATCACTGTCTACTCAATACAAAGCCTGGGCTGTTAGCAAGAGGTAAAGGTTGGAAAATAGAATAAGACATAGTACCTGTAATAAAGAGCTCAGAAGTCTGTTGCGCATTTTGTTGACTTTGGAATATTAATTTTGCTTTAAAAAGAAACCAATGATTTCATGTGCAACATTTCTGTAATGGACATTATCATTTTCAGCTGTTCTCCAAACTGGCTCATTTGCAAATAAGCTACCTATACCTACTTAGATGCTGTTCATTGAACCCTAATATCTATGTAAATAGATATGAATAAAATAGAATAAATAGAATGAATAAATTACAGATTCCCTCAGTCTGTTATTTTTATGAATGATATGAATCATTATTTGTCTCCAAACATTAATGATTTTCAAAATTATTGTAATTAAAATTATACCAATTTGTATAAGAAAACATACTGAAGTGGTTTCATAGTTAATATTAATTCTTTAAGATAAATCTTGCTTCAAAGCAAATCGTTGGCCAGGCATGGTTGCCTATGATTGCCCAACTGGGAAACTGAAGAAGGCGGATGACATAGCAAGACCCTGTCTCAAAACACAGAGACAAAAGTTATTGTTATTGTAAGAATGATCATTACATATGAACAGTATATGGGGAGTTATCATCTGTCCCACTGTCATTGGACATCATGCTGCCAGGCTAGTTTTCCATTTTCACTATATTGTACTAGCAAGACAATAGGCAAAAATCCATGCAAAACCAAACACTCCATTTGAAATTATATTTCTGTACATACTATAGTAGTTTGTACCTCCCGTAGTCATTAGAGTTTCACCTAAAGTCTTCTTAAAATAATTTAATTATAATAAGACCAAAATGATTCTGTGTATCAAAGGGAGATAACTGAAAGAAATGGATCAACAGAAAATCTTTTGTGTAAAGCACATGCCATTTCTAATATGGATTTATTTTATTTCTGAAGCAAGAAATGGTAGGGCTCTAATAGTTTTGCCACCTGTGAATTATTTGGGTGCACCTCATAAGTGGGTTCTTTCTTCTATTTGTTTAAAGAAATGAGTGATATGCTTGCCAGTTCTACACTACATTAATTTTCACGGAGTTTCCATTTTCATCTTCATTGCTTTTTCAGATTTTTTTCCAAAGCTTCTGCCATCCTCCTGTTAAGGTTTTGGGTATTTTCCCCTCGATTTTTCCCCCCTTAGGGACTTCCTTAGGTTATTTTGGTCTATTGGTTTAAATATTGGGACAGAGGAGTGTGATAACCCAAGACATCCTGATGTAAATTCCAAGAGCTTGAAAGAAATGAGACAGGAAATTGTCAGCAACCTACAATAAATTCAAACTGCCCAATAAAGTAAATATACCTCACTTTATTCTCATAGAAAGGTATGGTGGGTATCTGATTTCCCAACCCATTTTGCAGACTCTAATCTCAGCCACCATTTGAAGTCTTTACATGTATCACTTAAATACTGTACTTCATCAGCAAAACCAGAAATGAAAAGTGTGATGGAAACAATCGGGATGCCCATTGTTCAGGTGCGGCAGTGAAACTTGGAAGAGAACTTGGAAGAAATTTCCTGCTCTTTCATTAGAGTTGTTATAGCCATTGGTCATTGAGATCTTGTTTAGGGGCTTGTATCTTGTCTGAGATAACAAGCGTGCTTTGAATTTTCTGTGATAGAAGTAGCTTGATAGCGTTGAGACTGCCAGATCTTATACCCTGTGTTTTAGAATTTAAAAGAGTCATTGAGGTGTACAGAATGTGGCCTCCACTGATGGCAACCCTTTCAGAAGTAGGAATTTGGTGTCATGTTTTTGTTTGTTTGTTTGTTGTTGTTGTTTTGTTTTTTATTCAATACCTGCCTCCTTGGCAGCAGACAGAGTTTGATTTAAATGAGGAACTTAATCTCAGTTTTCTGTGTGAATAAATGAGTCAATTGCCCATCATTACACTATTGTTTTACAGATAATTGAATTTCAAATACAAAGCATTGACTGAGAAACTTAAGTCCTATCTGTCAGAAACACCTCTTAGGTAGGGTCAGTCATAGGAGCCAGATTCCCTTCTTTAAGGTCAGTCTTTCCATTGAATTATTTCTAGAACTCAGGAGCTGTCCTTAGTTAGAAGGTTGAAATAATTGTGACCTGGCAGCCAGTGAGGCTATTGGGCAACAATCGAGTTAAAACTCAAGATTTCTTGTGGGTTTGTAAACATCTGGGTGACAAGCTGGGTCATAGTCGTAAAGTCTTGCTTCCAAATCAACAAGAAATGTGAATAATTTGCTGACCCGTATATGAAAGTTACTTCCTAAGGGTCTTGTATATAGTAAGTCTCCAAAAGTTGGCTGCCTCCCTTGAATCAATGTGAAATTGTATATTTCCAAGGTCAGCTGCATCTCAGTACTATGTTTAGTGCTGAGTAGATTGTGTTAAACAAAGCAGACATGGTGTAAAAAGTGGGTCTTTCTACATGTAATATCAGGAAGGATTTGGGACATGGGCAGGCAAGACAGCAATTAACTGGCCAGTGCTTTCCATTGGTTTTATGTTGCTGTCATGATATTATTTTCTTTAAACTGTATATTTAACTATTGCTGATGTAAGGGTGTCTCTGCCTAAAGAAATAGACATATTAATTCATTATTTATAGTGATTCAAGAAAGAATGTGTTACAAAAACTCTAAGTCTCTAAAGATTTATATTTAAGGTCATTTTCTGAGTTATGCTTTTTCCCCTGAAGTCCTTCTTCTTTTCTTTTTTTTAATACCAATACTGAAACCTAAGCTTAACGAGTGTATCATGCTGTCTCTGTGTTTATTTGATACATAAACACCTGTCTTTTCCATCTTAGGGCTATGCTAAAGAAATGAAACCTTTAACCTAGCCCTTATTCAAGCCAACAGTGGGCTAGTCAGCAGAAAATCGGGTGCATAGTATGTTATTCTCTGTAGTCTTCCCTCAAAAGGCTTGCTAACTTCAGGTGGGTGAGGCTAAGACAACTTTGGCTATATAGGCTGCAGGATTTTTTCCACAGTCCTGGAGATTGACCCCAGGGCTTTATGTGTGCAGAACAGGCACACAGCATGGAGCTGTTTCCCTAGCCAGACTACAAAATCTAAAAAAGAAGAAGAAAGAAAACACACAGTATTTTATGCCTTTAACAGTTGTAATTTAAAGAACGGATTCCCAGAGTTTTGCATTTCATAGACCACTAGAATTTCAAAAACAATTTCTTAATTGGTTGCAGGTAGGTAGGAAGTATAGAAAATAAACACAGTTTTGCTACCTAAGGATATTAATAAAATAAATTACATGAAATATCATAGCTTGATTTGTTAGATAACATGGTTAATAATGAAGAGCATGGTTGCATCAATGTAAGAAACACTGCATATGTATTAATCCACCTCCTCCTCATACAAATGAAGAAATTTGTGAGGCTGTCAGCCTGGCAAGGTCTGGTGGTAACACAGGTTAGTTCGAGTGCACATTGAGTTCACTCTTGTCCCAATTCTACCAATTCTGTTTTTTCACTCACAAACGTTGAAAGTCACTTGAAAAAACCAAAAGTTCCAGGTTTAACTTCTCAAAAAACAAACAAACAAACAAAAACATGTGGTTCTTGACAAAATAACTTGAGTCCTCACTGTTTTCTCATTATTCTGTGTATCAGTGAAAATTTTGTAATGGATTGACCTGCTCCATACCAGTCTCTCCTTGGGTCAAAAGAAGGAAGAACAGAAAGGACGCTGACATTTACGATCTGAGACGCCCAGGCTCTCTCCTTGGTAAGCAGCGTCTCTGTGGAAGTCAGGCCAAGGAAGAGTGGGAAAGAGGGGCATGCCCAGCAGAGATCCCACCAAGGACAAAGTAGTAAGATGAGTTCAGGGGACAGTGAGTGACTCCTGGCAGTCTTCTGGCCACAGTCAGACCATACCGTGCCTTGCACGCCATGATTAAGAGCAAGGACTACTGTTCTTGTTTTAGAAAGACAGTGTGGTCACCACGTGGAGGGAAGATGACAGAGAAGAGTTCAGAAGTTTACCATTACTGTCTCTCTCCTGAGAGAACACCAGGAAGCCAACAGCAGCAAAAGTGGTGATACCAAAGAGAGGTGCCCCACTAGAAGGCTGCAGGGTCATTGGTAGGAAACTCACCTGTGGGCTCCTTCATCTTGAAACCCAATGGTGGTTAGAGCTCCTGTTAGGTACTAGGGCTCAGGTCCTCACTGTTTAGCTAAGTATTAGAGTTCTTCATGCTTTTAGGATATGGATATATTTGTTTCTCTAAGATGCCTTCCACAATTTTAAGAAGATAATCCTGTACTTTAGGTCGCAATTTTTAATTAGGAGACCTTGAGTAAAATAATTTACTCTTGTACACCTTCCATCCAGCAAGCATTTCCTGGTAAACTTGTCAAAGCGGACTGGTTTCATGACATCATTTTTTGTACCTTCTCCTGATTATTGGAATCTAAGACTACAGTGTCTCCTCATGTTTTGCCATTAATTTGCCTATTCCCTCATCAAACAAACCTATTGAACTCTTCAGATTCATGTCGCAGTCATAAATCTTTCCAGGATATCAGCAAGTACCTTCGCCCTCATTCTCAACATCCCCACTGTCTAGTCTGGGTTCCACATGTGGGGTTCCGTTTGCAAACAGCTGGATCTCCAGTAATGATATAACACTGAGTGTCTACCATTAAGTTATCTCCTCTGATTAGTGCCCATTGTGGTCATTAGAAGAGAAACCACTTTTAGTACATTTGTGAATTTAGAGATTTTATAAATTTGACCAAAAAAAGTCACAAGTTTTAGAGAGAAGCCCAAAATATGTGTAATATGAATCTTGTTTTGAATCTGACTGGTAAGGAGTCGAATTTTTAATCAATAACACATTGAAGTACTTGAGGATAGTTCTCATTTTCCTAATTATGAGCAAATAGTCTCTGTTGCACACAAAGCTACTCACACAGCTTTAGTACCAAGCTGATTCTAGGTTGGCCTTGTCTCATAACATAGACTTTCCTGGCAACAGCATCAAGCAGGTATTAATGTTTAAAAATCATGTGATTGTTTTTCTCATAATAATTTTGGACATCGACCACTCTTACTTTCCTTCTTCCTTCCTCAACTTTCAACATCATAAACATCTCTTCAGATTTAGCAAAGAGGAAAAATGTGATTTTTCATTTAGGCTCATGTGCCAAGTACTGCTTTATCTATGCCAGATAATACTCACCACACCTATTTCACAGATAAGAAAACTGAGTACTAAAGCCTAAAGGTGGTGTGAATTTCTCAACTTTTCCTCTGTGTGCATTCAATTCTTATTGCAAACAAATCATATTAAAATATGCAGCACAGATTATGTTCCACGTTGTTTGAGCTATGTTTTGGCCTCTTTTGGCAGGCGCCTCCCCAACATGCTGAGTGATTTCCACAATTTCTAAACCAAGTTCATGAGAGTTCACAGCTTGTACCGTATTTCATCGATCCTAAGATACACAGTTTTTTTTTCCCTGACTTTAGAAACTTGGATGTACTTATAATTGATAGCAGGTCATAGTTTTGTGGGTGGCATTTCATTTTTAAAAATTATAATATTACAAAAACAATAGTGTCGCTTCAATCTTTGGCATCTTCCATTTGATAGAGTAGTATTTCTGGATTTTTCCAATACCTGATTGATGAGAAGCAAAGGCAGGCTTAAGATTGCAGTACAGAGATATGATCATGTAGCCCTCCCCTTGCTTATTCCCCCCCTAAGCACCTTCCTCTGGTAAAGATTGATTGTTTGTTTGTTTGTTTGTTGCCGGTCTCTCTTGATGTAGAGCAATGGAAAGTCTCTGCACTGAACTATTCTTTTCCCTGTTAAGGTCCCTCGACCTAGCTCACAGTCCTTTTGTGCCTCAGTTTCCCTTTCTGCAGGCTAATATAGTGTAGTAGTTGTTGATGTTTTCTCTCTCCACTTCCAAATCAGCCAGGCACTTGATACCACCTGGCCCTTCCCACTTCACCAAGCCTGGGCCCAGGTAATTTGTAAGCTCTCCATATGATTCCCAAATAGCCTAACCCTGACAGCTCCTGAACAAAACTTCTTGAGCTGGACTGCCTAGTTTTAAATCTTGGACCCTTGTGCAATGTTCTGTGCCCCAGTGTCCTTGTCTGTTAAGACAGTTGTCGATAATATCACCCACATCCAAAATCATACTGAAGTTAAATAAAATGATTCACAGAACACAGTTAGCAGAGGACCCCACACAGGCAGTAAGTACCCAGCAAACATCAGCTCTGGTTATTCCACCCTCCGTGCTGAAGTGTTTCTTCATTCCCAGAACCGACCTCTTTTCTTTCCCCCCATTCAGGACAGCCGAACAGACAGCCTTGCTCACTAACAGTAGCTTCCCCATGCAATCTCAAAGCATCAGAATGAGAAGCAAATTGTTGCTCTTTACTTGGAGGAAGGGCTCTGGAGCCCACTGAAACCAGGAAGTATTAGACAGAAGACAGACAAAGGTTAGCTTAAGAAAGTTATCTATTGTATGAATCCACTCATAAATGCTTACCTCATTCAAGGTTCTCAAATCTCTTCTTTTATCAAAGCACCTTGACAACTCTGGATTGAATATGTCTGGCCAGTTGCTCGCACCCCCACCGCCTCGACCATGAACTTTAGCTACTGTCGGCCTGAGGAAGAGCCCAGACAAAGATCCTAAGTAATTTGAATGGTTTCCTGGGGACACACACACACACACACACACACACACACAGGGACACAGACACGGACAAAGACACACAAAATGGGACATTGCTCTAAAGAAAGCTGAAGAGATTACAAACACCTTCCCCTGCTAGGGGAATGTCTCAAGATTGTAGAATCTTTGTAACACCTCCTCCTCAACTCTAAGACTCCATGAGCCTCATGACCTACACTACTGGTCACGTGCCGGTTCCAGTAGCTCATCTAGCAGATGGAGATGGACTGTGTATATAAATTACAGGTACGCATGTCAGACAGAACGGCAATGCATAGTGTGAAGATGACTATCCTCACATGCAACAGTGTACACAGAAAGCATCAGTACTTGCCCAGGTGTGCAAGCTATAGTACAATATTAAAACTACTCATTTGAATATGTAGATGTTTATTAAAATATAGAGGCCATGGACAGAACAAATCACTTCCTATAAGATAGAAATTAGAGCCTTTCTCAGTCTGACTTGAAGAAACAAATGAAACAAAACAGCTACTCTGAGGCCTCCAGTCTTCTGAATCCACTTGTTATTTAAACCTCCTGTTTTCCTTTCTTCTCAGTGGCCGCTGTGTCAGAGTCAGGATTTTGGATGCTCCACTGCTGTCCTTGGGCAGCTAAGCTTAATTCCTATCTGGATGACTAACTCTTACCCAGCCGTATCTCATTTAATCAGTCAGACAGTCGAAGTTCCTCTTATCTGTTATTGAAATGGTTGTAAAATTAATTCCTCGCTTATTCCTTTGGCAGCAACTTGCTTTTCCTCTTCTTTTTCCAAAATATCCATATACTTTTAGTGCCCAGAGAAGTATTGTGAGCTTCAGGTGAATAGTACAAGTACTCTGAAGACTGCAGAGCCCATTCCCACAGTCACCTTCACTGGCTCCAGCTGTGACTCTACTGTAGGTCCAATCCCTCAGCCGGAACTCTATCTGACACCACCATTGCAAGCTTGCCCACAGCTTTCTTCCTGGAGTGTCTGGGCACACTTAGCCATACTGTGGAAGCACTGGCCCGGCCAAGGTCATGAGCAGTCTGCAAAGCCAGTTGTGTATCATTGTCAGCAGTAAAAAGAGTTCACTCCAGAGCACTAATGCAAGGGGTGGGAAGAGGAAACAAGGGGAAGGTGCCCTGCCAGGGAGAACATACAGCAGAGGTCCTCAAATGTGTGAGTGTGAATACACATGTGTGTATGGGACAGGATAGATGAAGGAGTCTTGAGGGAGGTGAAATGTTTTATATTGATGTTTATACATTTATAACTCTGTTAGGGAGCAGGGCTGCAAAAGGATTGGACCCCCAAATATTTTTTTCGGATCTAGAAATGTTGAGTTGAAAGTACTAACAAGGCATTTGAACAAGTGGAATAGTATCGTAGAGATTGGAAAAGCTGTCAATTTGTAAATCAACAAACAAAAGACTGGAGAAAGTTCACGAGGTGCATCGGACAGGGAGTGGGGAATACTGGGAAAACCCCTCAGAGATTCCAGCATTTGCCAGTAAGGATGAGTAAGAAAAGACAGTGGGAGGGATGGGCAAGCAGTCGTTGCCAGTGAGCATATTGCAGAGCAAGATGTGAGGAAGGTCAGAGGATGTGGTGAATGACAGGATCCAGATGACTGGCAGGGGAGCCTAGTCAGTCAAGAAGTGGGCAGAAGCCAGGTTGCACCACATGATGGAATTCGGGGGTGTTGAGGAAGTGGGTACAGGGATGTGGATTAGCCTTTCCAGAAGCCTTGAAGTGAAAGGCAGGCAGGCAGGAGTCAGCAGGCTACTCACCACCCGACGACATGGAAAGGCAAAGACCGGAAGGCACGGGGTGGATGCAGGGAGATAAAAGTGAACTTGGTTTTAATAAAAAGAGGTTCGTCTTAATAGCTCGAAGAATGCTGATAGTAGCCATGTGTGAAATTGATTTCTGAGGCCCAGCACCAGAGAGAGTAAGACTGTGAGGCCATGCAGTAGTAAACCATGATTTAACGCCTTCACTCTCTCTCTGCTTATTACAAAGCAGGCTTTAAAAAAGATGCCTGGGGTGAGCCTCAGCAATCTTGATATTGTCTGTGGCCAACATCCATTTTAATATATTCCCGAGGCAGTTTGGTGACTATAATACTACTTCACACATTAATCTATTAACATGTCTTATGGCTAAGAGTGTTTTGTGCAATGCACATAAATATCATCACTCTATTAAATAATATCCAATGATGCTTGAAGGACTAATGTGTCTTGCTGGAAATATAAAGGTGACAGGCTCCAAATGCTTCCATGTTGAGAGCAAAATACCAGCTTTGTAAAGTCTCAGAGCATCTGCTCCAACCGTTTAAACCCCGAGGAACCTTATGAAAATCACAAACACAATGCTGTAGTATATTTCATGCCCAACTAAACATTTACTAAGTATTTTAACTGATGGCTCCTTGGTATTGTTATTGAGTTTACAAACAATAGAAGATTGTCTCACCTCCCTTATGCACAATACTGAATGAACATTTTCAGTTGTGATTTTAAAAATGCCAAGAGTACATGGAATTTAGCTAGCTGGAAAAGCAGAGAAAAATTCTGTTGAACTTGACTGGAAAACCATGAGGAAACAAGTGCTGTTTGTCTATAATTGCTATTATTATTTCCTATTTCATCTAATAGACATGTGTTGTGTATTATAATGACAGTGAATTAAAATGGATTGGGAAAAATTCATCCATTTAGAGAAACAGAATATGTTTTACAAATTTAAAACTGCAGAATTATACACTCTATTCAACATGAAAGAAAACAAAAATTGTAGGGTGTTACTGTGATGCATTCCCTTAACAAGAGAATGTGTGGTGATGTTGCTGGAGTTCTAACTAAAGCATCAGCTAGCAACAGTGCCTGGACTCTCAAAAGAAGTGACATAATATATAAGGGAATGTATCTGTGAAACTAAAAATTAATTTAAAAGTTACAACTGGAGTCACACAGTAGAGACCAGAGACTGGCGATAGTATTTCTGTGCTCATATAAAATCCAATAATTTGTGAATATTGTTGAGACCCCCATAGAGTAGAAACAATCATAAGACATTGTTCCCTGACACTGATTAGAATTAAGTCAATGTGGAAACTGAAACCATAAAGCAGATCTGCCTTTTAGCCCATCATCTGGATGATTTGCTTACAAGTGTTTATTGGTTTTCAAAGAACTGAATAGTACACATTTATTAATAAAAAAAACTATAGAGTATAATTTTTCACTTATCTAATTTTTTAGAAGTCACTTTAATGTCTTCAGTAGGTTCTGGGTGGAGAGGATTGCATAAAGAAATAAATGAATCCCAATGAAAATTATCAGCTTCAAGAATCACCTTGTTAAAAGAAATTAAGAATGAAGCCATAGGACCACCCACCTCGTAAATTTCATTTGGCAATTATACCACCCAACATTCATTCATATATTACCACTTTATCTTTGAAGAAATCTTTATAGCAACTCTGTGAGTTAAACCAAGGCAGTATTTGGGATCCTGTCTTATAGATTAGATAATTGAATTGTAAATGTACTGAAGTACAATGGGCTAATTTAGAATTATGGTTGTCTTAGAAATTAACTGACCCCAAACTGAGACACACTACACTATTTATTTAAAATACAATGATGGCTATACCAACGTGTAACAAATGTGCCACAATAACTGTTTGTGGCCTGATGCCCAGCCTGTGTCCTTGATTAAAAGTTTCCCGTCAGTATTATCCATGTACACCTTCTTAAATGCTTTAAATTAAAACATGTGTACACACAGATACACACACATACAGACTCACATAGACACATACAGACACACACATACCAACTCACACATACACAAACTTCCCCCCCTACACACACACCCCTCCCCAATGAAACACTCACCTTTGGACTTGGTGCCATGCCCTGGTTAGATATCAGGGTTGAGGCTGAGTGCCATTCAGCTCCTCTCTACCAGGATTTTGCAATAATATCTTGCCTCTTAATATCATAACATCAGAGCTCTAGTATTCGAATGCTTAGATTTAGTGTTACAAAGAATTTACTGTCCTTAATGTGGAATTCTTCCTTGTGTCAAATTTACTTTTATATTTTCCTCATTAGTTGTGACTGATTTAATTTTTTCTATAGTCTGTACTGCAACTGTTTGTGTACTTACTTTGAAATACCATTTAGTTTTTTATTGGTTGCAGCCTTTCCCTTTGATTAACCCAGACCTTCATGCACCCACACTGTTCCTGTCTGCTTCCCCTCTAATCCCAGCACATTCACCTAAGAGAGCACTTCCCAGGTAGAGCAGAGGGCAGTCTGTTGCTGTTTGGTGAGGTGCTTTGGCACATACTCACCTGGGACATGAATTAGGCTACATTAAGTAAAGATGTGGCAAGCTAAATGTCATTCAGCTTTATGTTTTGGGTAAATTCAGCACTGGTATAATGAGATGCATGAATAAGCAGAAAGGTGATTGACTTTCTTCTTGATATGGGTCAGGTTTATTTGTGTCTTCTCCCATTCTCTCATTTATCTGCAGCTTGCATTTATTTGCTGTCTTTCGAGAACCAGAATGCACATGATCAAGAGAAAAAACTGACAGCCATTATGAATTAGGCCCTCAACCACAACTTGTCCTGGCCTGCCTTGTGCTCAAAGAATATTTACTGACCCTGGTTAGATATTCAGAATCCCACAAGGCCCTGGAGGACAACGGCACATTTATCTTTGTCGTGGCCCTCACAAAGCACAGTCTATTTCTGATGAAAGCTGTATCAGCAAAGAAGTGCAAAGCAGAGACTCTCAAAGGCTAAGCCAGCTTTAGCATCAGATCCTAGCATTGTGCTCCAAACCTGCAGGAGCAGTAGGGATTGCTTCTACCTGGAGAACAGGAAGTTCCACCAGATAAGGGCATGGTAGCGGCACCATAAAGCAAGAACAGGAAGACACAAGTCAAGAGAAATAAAGCGGGTGTGAAGAAGATGAGGGGGTTGGGAATCTAAGCAATAAGCTAGTGAGTACAGTGTTAGAGGATCTGGCAGCACCTTGCATGACCAAGAAGAGCAATGTGTGATTGGGGGCAGCAAGAATGAATTCAGAACATTTAGGGTCAAGTTAGAAAAAGATTTTATATTTCATTTTTGGTAATTTGGACTTTATCCTATTCCCAGTGATTCCTAACCTTTTTTTGGAGAACCTGATGAAAGCTATGAATCTTTTTTCCAGAAGTATAATAATAACATACATATGCCCAAAATGTTGCATAGGGTTTTTGAGCATTCACAGCCCACCTGGAATCCATTATTAGATCCCACCAACTATACATGCTGGCTCTACAGAAAGTTTCTTAGCAAGGAGTGAACAGTTCAGCTGTGTTTTCTACCAAGATAGCTGGCAATGGTATGGAGGACAGACAGGTGGGAGCAAAAACATCAGATGGTAAGGTTATTGCAAAACACAAGGGGCCAACAGTAAAACCAGAATTAAGGGTTTGAAAGAGGTGAGGGTGGAAGAGAAAAACATTGCTGAAGTGGGATTGATAACCCTGAGTGAACATAGAGGATATTGGACAATGTTTTGTGGTTGCTTGTCCTTATTTTCCCATCCAATTATAAATCCCCTGAAAAGTGATGCTGCACCAGCCTGGATTCACAGAAGTAGGCAGAAATGAAAACCAAGCATGCAGGATCTGAACTCCGCATTTATGCAGAAGCCTCAAGTCTATCCAAATGCTCAGACTACAGAGGGCTGTGGAGTAGTGAGTTCAGAGGCTGAGGGACAGTTGCTGGTAGACACAAAAAAAGATAAAGAACCATGGCAGACTAACTCTGGAAAGGAAGCAAAGGCAGCCAACTACTGACTGATGTCCCCCCTCTTCCTTACCTGGGCTTCCTGACTCCAGAGCAGATCTGGAATCGCTGAGGTAGGTGGTTGGTTTGTTGTACATTTAGGATGAGGAAATATTACTAAGACCATTAAGTAGATACTCTGAAGGATTTATTGCCTAAACTGTCAAACTTGCAAAACTGTTTCCACTACCCAAGCCTCCCCCAACTCTCTGCCTTTAGCAGTATCCACAAGTTAAAACTAGAATAAAATGCTATCAAAAGAACAAAGATATACAGTAATTAAGAGGACCATTGCTTTTTAAAATGCATTCTTCCGAGCAATAATAGGTACTGAGCTTTGCTGGATTTATCTTCCAGGGTGGGGGATAAAGGAGATGGTACCTCCTGGAACTGGAGAATTGAAGACAGTCCTTAAACTTCAAAACCCTTACAAATCTTGGCACTAGATATTTCTCGTATGCTTTCCCTCACTCCTCCTATCTGTATTTATTCTGTATTCTACATACAATTTTGAGAGACAAATGTAAAATAAGTAATTGAAGATGTAAAATAAAGCAAAGTTCCAAAATATTTCCCCATCTACTAAATACATTTTATGACATTCATAATAATTTCAATTATTACCACAGGTAATTAAAAAATATTATAACCCTTGCCTTCAGGAGGTTTAGTAGTTCATTTTGGAAGATAATTGTCATATAGACTGATAATCTGGAAGAGTTATCAAGACTTGATCTCATGAATTCTGTATTAATTAGCCACAAATTGGCAGTCTATGGGTGGGACATGAAGTATTTGCAGGTTAAGCAGAATTATTACACTTATTACAGTGGCAGAAGCCTGTGAATGGACCACATCTTCTGAATGAAGAGAGTCTAGTGTGGAAACAAGAATGTAAGAGAAAGAAAAAGAAAGAAGGAAGGAAAGAAGGAAGGAAGGAAGGAAGGAAGGAAGGAAGGAAGGAAGGAAAAAAGAAAGGAGAAAACCATAATGCATAATGTTGTATTAGGAAGAATATTTTAGACGTTAATTCTAAATATTTGTCTCAATATTGAAATGGGCACTTAAGAGTGTATCTGATGCAACTATTGAAATGGAACCTAAATTACACTCAGAACCCTATGAAGCTTCATTTAGAAGCATTTTCCTCTTGACTCCAGGGGCACAGTGGCCAGTTGGGGAAGAGTTAACCAAGTTCTCCTGACAGTTTGCTTGACAATGACATGGTAAATAGTCATCTGTTCCAGTTTCTCTAGTATTAATTCTAATTTGGGCTTTTGGCCATCAAGTCCTAAGCCATATTAATTTCTTAACTTTCCAACTGCCTCACTGAATCAAAAAAAAAATGTGTTTTTTTTTCTCCATCAGGAATGCTTTCTCCATGATTCCAACCCCAACATGTGCTTTCCTGAGCCTCAGATGTTTCCTTAGCACTACAGATGTTTTGTAAATTCATTTCAGCAAAAGTTGCCAGTGCTGCAGAAACTATCTGTGGCTGATTGGACTCAAAGTTTGGACAGAGCTTGAGTTAGATTAGATGGAAATGGAAACTGAAACTTCTTGCTGGCTCGCCAGGAGCTCAAGAATTCACAGAAAGAGCAGAGAAGGAATTTCCTTGGAGGGAGAGTTTCCAATGTGCCTGTTTTGGGGAGTGGAGGGGTGTGGAAGCCCCTGGAAGTAACTCTTCACTGTTTTTCTTGGTGGTGTGCCTACATACTCTTGTGCGCTGGAGGTTGCTTTCCCTTTCTCAGTATAGGAAGAAAGAACAGCAGTAGCAGCAATAATCAGAAAGAGTAGCTTCACTTTAGAACTCCAGGTAAAAAGGCTGTTGTTTCACATCTGAGATGAAAAAGCTCTGAGATGTCCCAATATCCCTATATGAGCCATAAAGATGATGAGTATGATCACAAATGTGGGAATAATGAGTCTTAAAAATAACTGGTGACCTTACAGTTGACCTTTGCTCTCTTTCTCTTTGCGAAAGCAATGGAATTGCTCCCTTCTCCCTTTGGTGTTGTACTTGAGCAGCGGCTAGATTCAATACTTGGGCTATTATTGTTATGAGAATGCAAATTGTTATAGTGGACAAAAAAAACAAGACTGTCAAGACACTCGAGTAAAAACTTCAAATCCCCGAGACCATGTATATCGTATATCTAGATCTATGAGCTTATATATCTATATCTATATGATATATTTATATCTGTATCTCTATAGATAGCTAAGCCATGATCTAGATATATACTTGATACACATAATATGTATGTGCGTATACTTACCCACACCTGGTTTGTAAATTCTATCAGAAAAATGCATAATACTTATCTTAATATTCTATTGGTACCATGGTGGAGCATTTGGAAGACTTCTATTACCTAAGCCCATGCTTTAAAAGTAACAGAAGCAGAGAGGACTAGGACATTTTGATCTATGCCCTCCTTGAGACAAGCTTATTCAGAGCACTGAATGATCAGTTGCAAACTTCTTGAATGCTAAGCTTTGTTCATATTAGCAATTACTGATTTTAATCCAGCTGCCCATGTGTTCTGGTAGAGCTTTCCAGGATGAGCAGAGGTTCTCAACTAGAAGAGCTGCAATCCAGCCTTGTCCTTGGATAGAATACAAAAACATTAACTTACTAGTGAAATGCAAATCTTACTGAAGCATTTGTCATCGAGAAGAGTCAGGTTTTTGTTTCCTAAAGCGAAATGAAACTGTCTCAATTCTGTCTCCAAGCTGTTGTTCCAAGGGTGAGGAAGAAGCTAAGGACAAAATAATTTTTGAAAAATAGAAATAACGGCATTAATTCTTGTTGTTTTACAATGAACTCTTGTACTGATAGATGCTGATCAAAGAGGAGTGAGAAGTGGAGTTCTGGCTCACACTTGTTATCCCAGCACCCAGAAGCTAAGGCAATTTAAGGCAGCCTAAGGCTGCATCATCAGTTCAAGGATATCCTGGTTTCCAGTGATGTGGCGTACGTTCTCTCAAAAGTGGGCAGGGGACCAGAGGGAAGAATGGCTCAGAGGGTATAAGATGCCTCTGGCCTCAGAGGGCACCAGCACATGTACATACCCACACACAAATACATACCTACAGATCATGAAAACTAAAATAATTCTTAGAAATCCAAACAAGATCAAAATTTGAAGGCATCCAGCAATGGAGAAGGCCATAGGTGAATATAAAACTTGCCTTCCCCAGTTCTAGCAGTGTCTTATGGGGGAGGCAGCGCTTGCGTATTCACGGCACGCAGGGGGAGATAAAACGATCAGCACCCACATTCCAAAGCTACAATATCCATGCTCTCACTTTGCAGATGGCTCAAAGATGTGAGCCCAAGCCCAAGGCAAGCTGACTTGTATCTAGCTGGTGAAGTTGATCTGCCTCCCAAGCTGCCACTCTTCTTCCTGTATATGATGCAAGCTGTTCAATCTCTCAGAGCCTCCGTCTTCTTACCTGTGAGATAAGACGGTAGTTCACACAATGGGCACATCATGAAGAATTAGTACAATAATTCGTGAACATCTTCAGGGCACATGGCTATTTAATACCTCCCAGTCCCCCTCTTCACCACTGTCCCTCCAGGCTTGAGTGTAAGGTGCCCTGCCGGATTGTGTAAAGGATGTGCTTGAATGTGTGCAGAGTCCTATTGAAGGATAAGATAGACAAGTACCCCAAAGTCCCATTGTCCTGGATAGCATTATGCCTTGTTATAAAATTGACTTCTTTCTTCAGTAGCAAGGGACAGGCTTCATGCAGTGGCCTCTGTGAGACTATGCACTGTGTCACTGGCAGTTCATCACATCCCCCAACAGTGCAACTGTGATAAGAACCAGATGATTCTAATTTCCAAAGCAAAGCCAGCAGCAAGCATCGTCTGTGAAGGCACATGCCTCAGTGTCCATACGCCATGCTGCTTAAGAAAGCACACCCAAAAGCTAATGGACTTTTACCCAGTTACTGTTTAATGTCTATAAGCTCTTAGGGGCAGTGGGTCACAACCCTAACCATGTACCATTGGCAATGGAACCTGTATTCCATGTTGTTAAAGAAGCCAAGGATTAGATAGGAATTTTAGAGACTTGATGTATGTAGGAAAGTTAAAAAATATAGTCTGCAGATTGTTTCCCCAACGCTAGGATCATACCTGGCTAGCAGATTTCTATGGATGGATTTCTCCACTGTGCATGAGCATACCAAGGGAAACTGGCTCTACCATCGTTGGAGGAGTTATCCCTCTTATAATTTTGTAATTGTGTGATTTCTGTTTGTACAGCCTCCTGTACAGCTCCAGATGGGTTAACCTACATGCTGTGTGTCTTTTAGAAGAAGAAAACCAGGGGCTCTGGTGCCTTCCTGCTGATATCACAATTATCAGCAGCAATCTTTGCTTCATTCTGTAATGCATTTTGTTGCTTTAGAGGCTCAGCTGATGTCTGTAAACCACTTTGCTTCTAACATAACTTCAGCTGTTATATGACTTCAATTTTACAAACACCTCAGCACCTATTTTCATTTTCATTTAGTTATATATAGTTTGACCTCTTACTACACCATTTGGGAAAAAAATATTTTCCAAATACTCTATATATGTCTGCCTCTAAGCCATTGCAACTTTAGAGACTTTTCTTGCTAATTTGTGCTCCATTCTCCAATACTATAAATCTGATAACCTGTCCAGGTTCCAATAAATTGGGTTTCCTGATAAATTGGTACATTTTAAGGTCATCCTAAGGTTAAGTTTCTAATGGACAATGAAATGCAGGGAAACAATTACTTGATTTGATCTGAGTACTTAACTATTGTAGCTGTTGGTCTTAAGGCTGTTCATCTGAGACTGTTGGCATAATTGATTCCGGAATTCACCACAAAATTATCAGATAGAAACCATGTTTAAATAATCCAGGAGTGGCAAGAAAATGACATCATTTGGTTGTAGGGAAGTTATGATATTCATGGAAGGTATATAATGATCTTCTACCACAGTCCGTATTCCATGTGGTTGATGTATTTTATGCTTTAGACTTGTTGACTGGACTACAGCAGTGGATCACTGCTATTGCATTATAGATTGCTGTGTTTTCTAACAACAAAAAATGATTCATCAAACATTCCATTTAAAAGTCAATACATGGTACCAGAGACCTAGAAATGGCTAGAATGTTTTCTAATGAGTAATTTCATAAATACTCATTATAGAACCATGACTTGGACCTAACTTCTCTTGTCATTTGCTTGGTTTCTCCAATGCTGGCCAAAATCAAATGCTAACTAACCATTCTTATTCATCTAAAAACCGAAATAAAATAAATACTCCAAGGCTAAGTAGACTATTCCCTCAGTTCAATACCCCTTGACTTAAAAATTATTCTTTCATAATTTTATACATGTATATGATGTATTTAGATTATATTCAACTTTTCCTCTATGACCAACTCTTCTCAGACACTGCCCCTGACTACATAACTTTATCTTTTTTAAAATAACCCAGAGTCCAATTAATGCTACCATATGCACATGGGTGTGTAAGACAGCATCCACTGGAGCATTGGTTATCTACAACAGCCACACTGATGAAAAAAATGATTCTCCCACCCCCAGTAGCCATCAACTGTCATTATTTCCTCAGGTATTGAGCCCCATCCTTCTTCATGATGTATTGTTAACTGTCTTCTTCTTATGAAGGTCTTAGGCTAGCACTACACCTACCATAAAGCTGATGAGTGCAGAGGCCCTGTCAAGCCCAGAAGACATTATTTTACAGCAGTCTTACCTAACCTGTGGCTCTAAAATCTTTTTGCCTTCTCTTCCATGAGGTTCCCTGAGTCTTGCTGTGGAGGGGTTGTAATAGCAGATGTCCCATTTAGGGCTGAACACTCCACTTTAACCAGCTGTGAGTCTCTGTATTAAGCACTATTTGCTGTCCCAAAATCGTCTCTGATGATGGATGCCACTTGCACTAGTCTGCTGATACAGGGGCCCTTTGGCTGGTTTTGATCATTTTCCTACTGGTGAAACATTGACTTAACGACAGCTTCATTGTTGGTACTTAGCTCTCTGTCACTGGTAGTCCTAGTTAAGGCTGTCCCATTTAACTATGTTACTAGAATTCATACCCGGTTTCTAGGTCTCATCTCATGAGCACTGTGTTTAGTCATGTGCATCACTATCTGAAACACTGAAATTAAAGTTTTACGTGCATGTGGTGAGAATCAAATTGGAACACACTGCCTTGGCTTTATAGAAGTTTAGGTTTTTGGTTTCAGAAGCAGTCAGCATTGCTGTTAGCAACCTGTTCTCTACCACTATTTTTCAGCAAGCTTCCATTTTCCATGAAGCTATAACTCAGATTTTACACATTGAAAATACTACTCTTGAGTGGGTGACTCCGGATGAGTCAAAACAAGGGCTTAAACTAGGAGAGGGTACCTGTTGGCTGGAGCACAGAGAAAATGGCCCTTCCATGAAACGATGAGGCCCTGTAGTTGAATCCACTGTTTGAGCCTATTATTTAAAAATTGGTTTTTCTACTCTGAAGTATGATCTAGAACCATCACCTCCCTCCTATCAGCATTTTTGTCTCAGCAATGAAAAATCTCTTGTTCCACACATCCATCTGAACTAAACTGAACCAGAAAGGCCAGCCAGCAGGCCCTTTTCCAACAATAGAGTGACTCCAAAGTCAGGCAGAGATTTTAGAATTTTGCAATTTGGATCACTGTGGTGGTTCAAAGGCTGTTAAGTTAAGCCAGTTTAGAAAGGATGGTTCTTCATCTTTGACTTTAATTATGGGCTTCAGAGTCAATAGTTATATACATATCCATGTTGGTGTGTATTTATGACAGTGCTTATATGTTTGTATATGATTCCACTTTTGTGTGTTACATAATAATTTGATCAACGTAAAACACTAGGCTGAAAAAAATGCTGGCAAAAAGTCAAAAGGGGTGCATATTCAAAAGAGAGAAATAAACAAGACTTCAATCAGGCCAGACACAAAAGTTGCTTATATTGAAGACTGTCTAAAAGACTAAAATAAACAAATATTTTGGATTTTAAATGATCTGAAAGAAAATGTTCAAATATTGCTTCTGGTTGTAGATGTAAAACTCTGGCACAGTCAAAAAGGAGGGAAATCGCTTTCTAACATGAAACACAAATGCAGTTGAAATAGAGCATGTTTATCCTACTTTCTAAAAGAGAACTTGAAACTTCTACTTTGAGAAATAGATCTGGGCCTCGTTTCTAAGACAGCACAAGATCTCTTTCAGAGAAATGTGAGCACTTATCATGTTTGATTGTGATGGCACTTATAACTTGCAGTGTGGTGAGAATATAGTTAGGGAAGCATGACTACAGAGCCTTTCAGTGCTGCCTTGGACAAGACACATGAAATAGCATTGGCAGAGTTTGAAGTGATCCATTTGTAGAAAGACAGACAGCTCTCCATCATTCTCTAAGTGTCTTCCTCAGAGAGGGACACTCCACTGAACATTTTGGCCTCACTTCACATGGAAACACATTCACATGAAATTGCTACAGTGGGATTTTCTTTCTTTCTTTTGCCTTTTTATAGTCATATTTGGATCTCATCAAAGTTATCACACTCACTTGACTCATTTCAGTTACTTTGTGAACCACAATGTTTGTGATACTGCTTCCATCTTAGGCACAATGTATTTGAGTAAGACAAGAAAAACAGCATCACAAAAATGTGTATTTGTTACAGAAATAGTGCTTCAGGAAACCACTTTATCTCTCTCTACAGCACCCCTCCCCCTTTAGGAACCCGAGATGGAACCTACCACCTTGCACATGCTAGGCGAGTACCCTGTTACTGAGCTGTACCCCCAGCCCTCATTTTACTTTGCTTCTAGACAAGGTCTCACTGAGTCCACTCAGGCAGCTCTGAACTCTCTGTAACGCAGACATGGCTTGAACTTTTGATCTTCCAACCTCAGGCTCCTAAAAAAACTGGGGTTCCAGGTCTGGGCAATCAAGACCAGCTCAACAATCCTATAATCCACTCACAGAAACCAAATACTGAGTGTGTCTCAAAATATGTGACTTTTTTTTGCAAAGTAAACCAATGACTTTGGTGGGACTGCTCTCTTACTGGGTAATCTAGTGAATCTGAGTACCCCTTAAGGTGCTCATTGGACTCTGGAATTCAGTTCTTTAGGAGGAACACAGACTATAAGGTCACTAATGGGGGTTCTGTCACCCAGGCTGTGTGATTCCAAATTCTGGTAGCTCAATGACCAAAGAGATGCAGTAATGCAGGTAGTTTCAGAACACTACTGTGAGAAGTCAGGGGTTTCAGGGAAATAAGAGCTGAAAAGTGCAGTGTCTCAATTACACTCAACAGAAACAAATTCCAGTTGCCTTACAAACACATTTCCTGTAGCCTCACAGGGCCCAGCTGTGTTGATAAATGATGCTAATAAGAAGCAAAGAACCTTAAGTAAGACTAGGAACAAGGCTAAATGACTTTTTTACTTAGACCCTACATAGTTTTGTATATATTTGTTGCAATAAAATGTGCTTAAAACTGACCATTGTAACCACTTTTAAGTTCACAAAATTTAGCAGCATCAAGAATATTCACATTTTAATGCAATAGTCATTACTGTCCTTCTGTGAAGCATTTTAACTTTCTGAATGGAAATTCTATACCCATTAACCATCAATTCCTCAGGTCCTCTGTCTCACTCCCTATTAGCTATACTTCCATATCTTATGTCTAAACTGTGGCTACCTAAGGTACCTTATGTAGTTGGAATCACTCAATATATATTCTGTTGTGCCCAGTTTATTTTACTTAGAATATTGTCTTCAAGGCTCACCCATGTTGTTAAATGGGTCACAGTTTCTTTTTAAGGCTGGGTAATGTCTCTTTGCATGTTTGTACTACATTGCGTATGCATCAATCTATGTATGGACATTGGGTTGTTCCTACTTTGGTCTCTGTTTTCCATGAATTAACATTTAATCCTCTCAGTGATTCATTAGTGTAAGGTATGTAGAACTTTCCACAGCCAGGAGGCCCTGGGACTATGACATCCTCCCACGATGTGTTGAGTAGATCATATTTTTGGCTTACTACCCTAAATATCCCAGCTCTCCTTTCAGTGATTAAGGACTGTAAGTGAAACATGTGCCAGTTAAACCCCTATTTATATTGCTGCAGAATACAAAATTAGTGTTTTACTCCAGCACTAATCTCAAATTAAGATCATTCAGTTAATCACCTAGTGTGTGTGTGTGTGTGTGTGTGTGTGTGTGTGTGTGTGTGTGTGTGATGGCATGGCTAGTATATTGTTCCTGTTTGGTAAAAAAGGGAAATTAAGGCATTTGGGGGTTATAAGTTACTTGATTAAAGGTCACTAAAACACAGGATCCACCACCATCCCATGGTCTCTAGTCCAAAGCTTTTGCTATTAGATACAGCAGAGACATTATCTGTAAAGCCTGTGAAGAACAACATGGAAGCTAGAATATGATGGCCACTACATTCCTAAGAGAAAGGGCATCTGCTGTGAAACTTATAAATAACAAACCAGTTCATTTGTCTGGAGAACAATCTGCACTACTGAAATCATTTTAATACAATTGCTCCAATTAACAAGTCTGAAACCTGAGAGTGAAATTGCTTCATAAAAGGCATCCAGTTATATACACCGTGGTCAGGCTTGGGAAACTGTGCTGTTGTGCACATGCCAAACCTCATGGAGCAGCAGTACCTCTGAGGGATGGGTAGGACATGGATCACAAGCAAGGTGACTTCAATGCTGTCTGTCTTCCTCTCACCTAGATACCGCTCTCTGAGACTCTATCTCCCAGTTGGTCCATTAGTGCAATCTTTTATCTTCAGTCATTGTCCAGTGGCCTTAACCTCAAATATCCCTGTAGTCAAATAGACATGCATTATTAAAGGGAAAAGAATCTGCTGTAGGCTTTCAAGCGTGACCATCATGGAGAGACAGGTACCCAACATTAGGATGGGTGTTTAAAGGGTTAAAGGGGACACGATGCTAACCAATCATCCTCTCTCATTTCTTGCAGAGTTCCAGGACCGCACGCTCAGAGGAGGACCGTGAAGGCCTCTGGGATGCCTGGGGCCCTTGGAGTGAGTGCTCCCGCACCTGTGGTGGGGGTGCCTCCTACTCCCTGAGACGTTGCCTGAGCAGCAAGTAAGTCCTGTCCTAATTAGGGACTTTGAGAATCAGAGATGGCTAGCTTGAATCAGAGTTCTGTGGGTGGGGTCATGCAAAACATTGTGTTGCTTGTAAAGTAAGTAATTGGAAGGGGAAGGAAAGGAAGACACAACAAATTATTAAGTTTTAGAGGTTTTGTGTTGTCACGGCCGTCTCTAACTAGGTGTTTAAATATTGTTTTGTAACAAACAACAGAGAAGTCACACCATTTCTCCGGAAAATTAAATTGCTTTTATGTTAGGTCTGGAAGGACAATTTATTGTTTGAAATGGTTCTGGACTCATTAGCTACAATATGGAACTCTTTGTAGCATGTACAAGTTACGGTGATAATAACAGCACGAACATTCCATTGTTACCAAATAACTTGCAAATGAATGAGATGTTGGCTTTGTTTCTAATAGCCAGATATTCCTTAAAGCCATTGAGTTCAATAAATGATGGGCTTTAATATAAGGTTTGGAAAGATAGAAATTTCAAAACCGAGACATGGTTAGTGAGAAAGATAAGACAGAGATAGAAGTTGCTAACGGCTTCTAGGCAGAATGGAAAATGCCGGGGGCCTTAGAATGGAAAGTTTTTACTAAGAGAAATAATAATTCAAATCTGCTTTCTGAGCTGTGTGGTCTGTGACTAGATTTGTCTCCAAACTATAAAATATGAAGTACCATGGCAGTATTTTTTAATGAAAGATTTTATTTGACAATGAAAAGTGTTAAAGGCAGCATGAAGAAGGAACATTTGGTCAAAGTCACTGTGCAATATAAAGTGTGAAACAAAAGAATGTGTCTATACACTGATTCTCTTAGACATTTAAAGTCTTGACTTAAAAAGTTTTCATACAAGTATATATTGTATGTTGAGTGCATTCCCTCTATAGCACCCTACTGTCCTTTTTGGCTCCTTTCCATCTTGTAAGTATCTTTTTCTGACCTTAGATAGTTTTATGTCTACTTTTACATCATATATACATAGATAAGCTTATGTATCTGTATAAAACATAGGGGTCACAAGTGAGAGAAAATAGTATTTGTCTTTCAGAGACTAATAGGATTGAGCCCAGTTGCATACATTTTCCTGCAAAAGACATAACTATTCTTTTTGTGTGTAAAAATTGCATTATATGTGTTCTGCATGTTCTGCAGCTATTCCTCTGTGGTTGGGCACTGAGGTTGGTTTCATGACTTAGTGGCTAGTGCTGCAATAACCTTTGATGTGCACATGTCTCTGTGATATGTTGACTTGAATTCTTTTAGGTAAATACTCAGGAGTAGCATACATTTATTTTTTCTTCTTGTCCTTAAAGCTAAGACTTTAAGTGTTACATTTTTTAAGAGTGGAGAAAGTAGCTATACTTGTCTTGTTCTTGAATTTAGGGGGAATGCTTGCGTTTCCCCCTGTTAAGTATAGTGTTGGATATAAGTCTATCATACAGTCTTTACTGTGTTGAGATAAGTTTCTCATAGTCTCCTCATGTTTTTCACATGAAGGGATGCTAGGCTTCATGAGAAGCCCTTTCTGAATCTATTGAGATGATCATGTGGTTTCTGTCCTTATACACATTTATTTATGTGATACAATTTATTGAAGTTAATACATGTTGTGCCTTCCCTGCATCTATGGATGAAACCAACTTGGTAAGGATGAACAATCTTTTAAATATGATCACAGATTCTCTTTAAAATTATTTTATCAAGCACTTTTGCATCTATGTTCATCAGGGAGTTTAGTCTGTAATTTTCTTTTCTGGGTAGCTTGTCTGGTTTTAGAATCAGAATAATGCTGGTTTCATAAAACAAGAGTTTTATAACATTCCTTCCTTTTCTGTTCTATGAAGTAATTTCATGAGCATTGTTGTTAGCTCTTGCTTTTTAATTTTTTTGTTTTTAAGTAACAACCCTATTATAAGTTGCCAAGGATCTATACTCCCAATACTCAAATCTTTGCTGTGTCTTTCTGTACCCAGTTACAACACTCTACAAATCTTCTATCTCCTATGTCAGTAGACACTTTTCTATCTATAATGTCATTTCTTAATTGTGCTTACAATTTCACCACCTATATTTTCATTATTTCAGTTGATTACTCTCTTAATTACCTTTAGATCATTCTAGGTCTTCTTGTGTCTCTAAGGGTATTTATTATAAATAGGTTTTAAAATACAGCTTTTTTTCTGCAATACCTTTTCTTCCTCTTAGGTACCCTATACTTGTTAATGTTTTTGTTTTCTTCACTGCTGATCAAACCTGTGCCTCACACGCTAAGCAAGTGCTCTACCAACTGGGAAACATCCCAACTCTCTAATGCCTATTGATCTCTGACAGCCCATTTATTAGGAAAGCAGATGAACTAAAACATTACTGGAAGCTCAGTATATGGGAGGATTTGTTGCCAAGTGGCCTTCTGAGTAGAATTATCTTTGGAGTGGAAGGTATTGTCTAATTCTGGTCCCTAAAAGAGATTCTCCATTTGGAAGGAGTGGCTGGCAACAGCCCTAGGGAGTAAGCAAGGATGGGCTAGGTTCTACCATTCAGACCACAGAATATCATCACCTATGGTTTCTGCTCACATATCATTGCAGAATACAGCAATGTATCTCTCTGGACTTGGATGGTTTTTAGTATAGAGAGATTTTTTTTATCACTGCTTTAATCATACATCTTGCTACATATCTATTTAGACTTATGCTCATCCTGATTTAATTTTAGTAGATCTATGAATCTAGAAATTCATCCATCTTGTTTAGGTTTTCTCTACACTTGATCTTAGCCAAAAGGCCAAGAAGCGATTGTTGTTTAGGTTTTCAAGTTTAAGGAAGTAGGAGATTTTAAGGTATGTCCTAAGGTTTTTGTGAATATTGGAATGTGTTGTAGTGACTTCCTTTTCATCTGTGACTGTATTAATTTGGATACTTTCTCTCTTCTTGTTGGTTTGGCTAAGTATTTATTTATTTTGTTTGTCTTTTCAAAGAACCCACTATTTTTTCATTGATTTATTGTATTTTATGGTTTCTATTTCAGTAATTTCTACCCTAACTAATTTTTTTTGCATTACTGATTTTGAGTTTGGCTTGCTTCTGTACATCTAAGGCCCAAAGGTGTATCATTACATTATTTACTGGAGGTGGCTATAATATTTTTAAATGTAGATACTAATAGCTCTAAACTTTCTTCTTAGCCCTTCTTATGGTATGTCTTTGATTGAAGGAATTTGTTGATCACCATCTTGATTTCTTCAATGATTCATTCATCATTTAATATGTGTGCCGTTTAATATTCATGAGTTTGTGTATATTCTTTAGTTTCTGTAGTTGATTTACGGTTTTATTCTGTTGTGATCAGATAGAATACAAGACCTTATTTCAATTTTCCTATATTTGTTAATACTTGCTTTGGTCCTATTGTATGATCTATTTTAGAGAAATTTCTCTGGGCTGCTAGAATGAATGTATATTCTCTAATGTTTGGATTAAATGTTTTATAGATATCTTTAGACCCATTTGATCTATGTCAATTAACTCAGGTGTTTCTCTGTGTATATTTTGTCTGGATGATTTGTCTATTGGGGAAAGTGGAGTATTGAATTTACCCATTCTTATTACTGTCTTGGGGTTAATCTATGACTTTTCATAGGATTGTGTTTTGTGAAATTTCATGCATCCACATTTAGTGCATACATGTCTAAGATTATAATATCCTCTTGGTCAGTATGAAGTGACTCTCTGACAAGGTATGGGGTTGAAGCCCATTTTTTTTCATATATGAGAATAGCAACAGCTTTGTACTTCTAGTTCCATTGACTTAGAATTCCTTTTCTGTCTTTCACCCTAAAGTTGCATGTACCTTCGATGACGAGGTATGTTTCCATGAGGCAACAAATAGATCCTGGTTTATTTATTTATTTAATCTTCTAGTCAGTGTCTTTTGACTGGAGAATTGAGATAATTAATATTCAGAGTTAGTGAAAAGTATTATGTTAATTCCTGTCCAACTTTGATGTGATAGTGTTTGTTTTATCTTATTATATTTTATTATGTTACATTTTATTATTATATCTTAGAAGCCTGTTCTTTTCTAATGAGAGACAGAAAGGGAGTGGGTTCTGATGGAAGGGGATGTGGAGAGGACCTGGGAGGAATAGAGGGAGGGGAAATCATAATCAGGATATATTATGTGAAAAAGAATCTATTTTAAATAAAAGGAAAAATATAAAAAAATAAAAAATAAAAGCAAGGCATCTAAGGTCAAAAAAAGAAAGGATACATTTTAACAACATTATATGCATTTATCCATGACCATGGCATCCCTCTCTCATATTTAGGTTTTTATATTTCTCAGTTATAGTTTAGTAGATGTCATAGGTATCATATGTTAATTGATTGTTTTTTGTAGTAAATGTTACTTTAGTTTTTGTTCTTTAAGTTATATTGAAACATACATATTTCGGAATATAAATATATGGAAACATTTATTTTATATATCAAAATTTTTCCTGAAGTGACTTATTAGTGTTCATAGATTTTGCACATCCCTTAGGATTTCAATACACAACTCTTATCTGTGATTTGAAAATCACAGCACAAGATTCCTTGTCTCCTTTGCATCTTTCTTTTATCTTGTTTTGCCTTGTGGACACTGTGGTACAATGTTGGGAATTGTCTTTCACAATATTGGGCTTCTGGAAAGAAAAATACTAAGCCTTTCATATTGCGGTATGAAGTTAACTGTTTGTATTTTCTTAGATGGCCTTTCTGTGATTGACAAATTTACCTCTAAGCTTTGCTTTCTTTTCAGGAATAAATGTTAAATTTTCTCTCTCAAAGAAAGAGAAGGGGAGGGAGGGAGGGAGGGAGGGAGGGAAGGAGGGAGGGAGGGAGGGAGGAAGGAAGGAAAGAAGGAAGGAAGGAAGGAGGGAAGGAAAAGAGAGAGAGAGAGAGAGAGAGAGAGAGAGAGAGAGAGAGAAAGTTAGTTCTCCTTACAGCTTTCAATATTCATTCTTTGTTCTGTATAGTGTCTTAGCTATAACATGACACATGATGTTGTAGGGGGTGGTCTTTTCTGCTGTTGTCTTTTTGGTGTTTTAAACACCCCCTGAACTTAAATGAGCAAATCTTTCTCTAGACTTGGGATTTAAGGCCCTCTAAATCAGTGGTTCTCAAACTTCCTAATGCTGTGACCCTTTAATACAGTTCCTCATATTGTGGTGACCCCCAAACATACAATTATTTCATTGCTACTTCATAACTGTAATTTTGCTACTATTATGAATCATAATGTAAATATCTGATATGCAGGATATCTGATATGTGACCCCTATGGCAATCACAGCCCACAAGCTTAGAACGACTACTCTAAATCAACTGAGCAGAGCTAATCTGAACTTACAGAGACTGAGGCAGCATGCACAGGGCCTGCATAGGTCTACACCAGGTCCTCTGCATATTTATTATGACTTTCAGTTTAGTGTCTTTATTGGACTCCTGAGTGTGTGAACAATGGGGTCTCTGACTCTGTGACTTCTCTTGGGCTCTTTTGTCCTTCTGTTATTTTGTCTTGTCCAACTTTGATGTGATTGTTTTTGTTTTATATTGTTATATTCTATTTTGTTATGTTTTGTTGGTATCTCTTAGAAGCCTGTTATTTTCTAAGGAGAGACAGAAAGGAAGTGGATCCCAATGGGAGACGAGGTGGGAAGGAACTGGGAGGAGTCGAGAGAGGGAGGGGAAACTGTAATTAGGATATAGTAATGAGAAAATAAACTATTTCCAATAAAAGGGAAAGTATAAAATGTTTTCCATGCCTTTAGCATGACATTTGTCTCCTTCTGTGCCCATAGTCTGTAGATTTGATCCTTTGGTAGTGTCCTATAGGTCTTGTGTGTTCTATTATACCTTTAAATATATTTATCTTCGCCAGCGTCTCTGAGTTTCCCAGTTTCCTTGCCTGTCCTCAAGCACTGATGCTCTGTCTGCTCCTTGACCCATCCTGTTACCCAGACTTTCCATGGGGCTTCCTGGTTGACATGCTGAGCTTTTCATTTTCAGTGGACTTTCACTTAGTGTTTCACATTATTGGTCTTCATCTTCATGTCCTCTGCTGACCTCCTTGTTTCGTTTAGATGTTCGTTTGTGTGCTTTGAGAATTTGTATTCTCTTTGTTTTCTTCAGAGTTCTTTGTGATTTTTCCTGATGTACTCCCATTGGAGCCATTAATGCAGAGTTAGTGATTTTTGAAACATGGTTGTTCATGTTTCTTGTGATTTTGTTTTGAGGCTTACATATAGGGGATTAGGTTATTGGTTGGAATCTTTTTAAAATCATCTTTATTTTTCATCAGAAGTTGCTGTGGGATGGTCTGTATGTCAAATTGCTCTGATTGGTCAAAAAATAAAACACTGATTGGCCAGTGGTCAGGCAGGAAGTGTAGGCAGGACTAACAGAGAGGAGAATGGAGAGGACAGGAAGGCAAAGGGAGACACCGCCAGCCACTGCCATGACAAGCAGCATGTGAAGATGCCAGTAAGCCACAAGTCATGTGGCAAGGTATAGATGTATAGAAATGGATTAATTTAAGATATAAGGACAGTTGGCAAGAAGCCTGCCATGGCCATACAGCTTGTAAGCAATATAAGTCTCTGTGTTTACTTGGTTGGGTCCGAGCGGCTGCAGGACTGGCGGGTGAGAGAGATTTGTCCTGACTGTGGGCCAGGCAGGAAAACTCTAGCTACAAGAAGTGTCTGCAATGGTCAAGAGGGATGAGGTCATAGCAGGGTTGAGATGTTGGTTTCCTCTGCTAGGCTAGTATTCAGGGTCCCAGGCTTGTACCCCAGCTCTCCCTTGAGAACAGAATACTTGGTAAAATCAGTCACTATTACTGGGCAGACTCACTATGAATGCACTTTGTAAACCAGACTAGGCTATTGTGTGTTTAGGAAAACTTATGTAAAGAAAGCAGAACAAAAAAGACTTGAGGGGGGGTGAGAAAAAGACCCAGAGAGAGAATAAGAGCAGAGCAAGACAGAGTTGTCCTGGAGAATTGACATTGGATGCTAAGTAAAGGAGGAGTAAATGTGTGAAGGACTAGAGGAGGTATGGGTTATGAATGCAGTCTGGCCTGATCTTTGCTTCTAGCCTCTGGGTATTCTCTCCTGAGCTGCCAGGTGCATGTCATACCTCTCAGCCTTCCTTTAGTGTGTCTATGATGCTGGCCATGGCCCTGAGTAGTCATTCATGGGTCTACTTGCTGTTCTTAACCAACCAGGCTAACCTTTGGAAGATCAGACTACAGATATTGAGCCTTTGTAGATGGAGCCAAAGGTGCTAGTTACAACCATGGGTGGTCCTTCAGGAGACCACTTGAAAATTCTGCACTCACCCCCTGGTAGCCCTTTTGGAGATTGGGCCAAATATTCTGGTCCTGTCTCCATGGGTTGTGTTGCAAATGTTGGCTCTGGCCCTGGGCTAGCCTTCTTCATGGTCCCCAGACCAGATGGGCCCTCGGCCCATGTTCCCTGAATACTCCAGCTCTGATGAGATTTCTATTCCACAGAATACTGCACACTGAGTATCAAGAGCTTCTTCCTTGGCAGCTAGAGTGCTTGTGCTGGCTACTTTCAGTGTATAGACTTGTGACACTTCTTTTGAGCTTCCTGGGATTGTGCTTGACAGAGTGTCTCAGGCCACCAAGTAGCTGACTCAACAGGGGCCTTTTTTAAATGACATCCAGTGGCTGCTCTAGTCAAAGGCCAAGAGACAGAGTGTCCCTGGTGGTTGGATTCTCTCTCTGCCTGTGGTGCTGGGTCTCTTTGTTTGGCTCTATTCTCTTTTTCTGCCCTTTAAGACATTACTGAAAGTACAGTGCTGACATTCTGATCCTCTCTACGCCCCGGTCCTCAGAATGAGGGCCCCCCAAACTGAATCAGACCTTCCCACTCTGTAAAGCTCCCTTTTGTACATGCTATGGACATTGCAGGTATTCACTGTTTTCTGACAGCTGTCATCCAGCTTTCTTCAGTTTGTTCCCTGAGCTCCTGGTTGATCATGCCTGCATGTTGTCAGCCGTCTTCTGACTCCTCTCCTTCATGTTTCATAAACACACAGCAGAAAGTAGTGAAATGCAAGTTGGGGGAAGTGTCAGCATGTCTTTTATAACAGAGATACCCTCTTAATATCAAAATGTGAGTCACATACCTGTTTTCTCACATGGGCTCTTCATGGTGTGTAGGAGATACTAGGAGCCTGATTGATGCCTCTTACTGGATCTCCAGATCCAGCAAAGGGAACATTTTTGGCTCCTAACAGGTTTTCATTGAAAGTGCTGTACACTGCAAAACATGACCAGAAGGCATACTTTGCAAGATACAAAACCAGTCCTGACACTTGTCCACTCTGGTGATGGATAGGTTCACTGGATTGACTCCACTGGCAGGTTCATATTCATTAGAAGCAAGCAGCTTATCGTAGAGAAGAGATTTTTCCAACTTGTGATTCACCTGTTTCCTTAATCTGAAACATAAAAAGCTTACTAAATCTGCTATACATGATGCTACATGCTGATAATATAACTGATAATAATTTGACATCAGTAACAGCAAAATGTACAAATATGGGATGTACCTGTTATCTAGTTTTCTAAAATTAGCATCCTTGACTATTCAATGAGAATGAGTCAAAACATGTAACTTAGGAAAATAAGAAGGTGAGAGGAACTTTCTTATTGCCCTAGTGAAGTGAATGTTATATTGTGTTATAAATTTTAAATGACTGAGACTAAAAAGAAATGTAGGGAACATATTTAAATCACAAGGAGGATTCTGTCATTTAGCAAATAGTCAAGTACTAAGACCATGTGAAATCCAGTCGTTCTAAGTTTATCAATGTTGGGGGATAAATTTATGTGCAACTGTTCCTATTCCACTCTTCTTGAGGTAAGCAATATAGAGGTTGACTTGGCTAATCAATCTGAGATTAAAGATGGGTTTCTGAGGACAGCATCCCACAATAGGACCTTGTTAGCCTGTTATGCCCCAGTGGCATCAATTAGCCCACTATGGATTTTACAAAAAGAGAAACTCACACTGAATTATCTCTGGGGTGGACTGATTCTGTGAGATCTACATATCCAAAATAATTTAAAGATGCAAAGTGGCTCAGAAAATACCCTCATGATTTTGACATGGCATGTTCAGATGTCTTCTGACACTGACTCCTAGAGTAACTTAGTTCTCATGTGAAGTGGGTGCTTGTTTTTAGGAAGCTCTCAATGATTCAGTCACAAAACAGACTGTCATGAAATACCATGGATAGTTTCTGGAATAAAAGACCTAGGGTATGGGGTATTTTTCAAAAAGAGGCATGTGTACACATATTCAAATAAATTCATGTACATGTCTACTTGTGTGTGTATGTTCTAGGCTAAAAAAGAAATCTATTGTTTAAGAAGTGCTTGAAAACTGCTGTTCACAGAAGTGACTTTGACAGGGACCCTGTGTGAACACTGGTCAGGCTGCTCCTCTATCTGGGCTCATCTATGTTCAAAATTCAGTCTTTACCATGGGATTATTATGTTTGCAGCAAGAGGAACATTGATGACAGCTATCAGAAAACAGGGGTGTGTGTGTGTGTGTGTGTGTGTGTGTGTGTGTGTGTTTGGCTTTCTCTTTCTGCCACTCCATATCATAGTATAAGTTTTATAAATAAGATTTTTAAATCAATTTTTCCTTTTTTATGTGGAGTGAATTGTGCAACAAGTTCCCCATGGCATCTATAGAGAACCAGTTATCCATCAGAAGAATTCTATTCTCTCAGTCTAGATTGAATCTACTGAGGACCTCAGGAGAATGTGACATCATTGCCACCATCTTTTACGTTTCCATGAACCTAAGCAATTATTTGTTTTCTTGATATTTTCCTTATAATCAAGATTTTTTATGACTAGGAGTTCTAGAGTCACAGCCTTAAGTTTCAAAAAGTCAAGCCTTCAGCTAAGCTAATAGAGAGATCAAAATTATCAGTTTTACTTATGTGTAAAAATTCAAATTTTCAGCAAAGTAGAAAACTATAAGCAGTAAGAAATATTAAGTATAGTATGAAACAAAAAATAATATTGATGAAAAATATTCTGATAACTTCTTATTTATACTTATCTGTAACAAGTATTTATATTTGACTCTGAATCTATGGTTGGACTGAGAAATATTTGACTCTTGTAATATAGAAACAGATCTTTTCAGAGGTAAGTGTTAATCTTTATGATTCAAACCAATTTGATATTAGAAGGTTTCTTGTTATTTTTTCCCTCAATAGCCCATATTATTTGTTTCAATAGCTGTTGGTCCCTTAGATCCAAGGTTGTTAGGGAAGCCCCAGTTCAGTGTGTCATTTATCCAGTGCCGCAATGATGCAGTGTAGCAACCACTATATTTCACTGAAATATGAGATAAAGGTAAGGCTTGGTGAGGTGGGTCTGAGGAACTTGGGTAGACTTGAGCATGTATCTGGGTAGATAGCTGCTGGCTGATTTAGACTGACTCCATCTATTCCTATGTAGGCAAGGCACTTCAGTTCCATTTTTTCCTAATATTCCAACAAACTATACTAGATGAATTTCCCTGTTATCCTGCTGGGCTCCTGTTATCCAAACTAAGAGTCTCTGGGAGAGAAAAGAGATGCACCCAAAGCATGAGATGTAGGGGAGACAAAGTACTGAGACCATTGGACATCTATGGCTTTCTCATTTATTTTCTATAAGACAAAGTCATTATTGGGTCCTTTCTCAACTCTCCATTCCAAATTTAAGCATCTTAATTCAACTTACTAACCTTCCAATTTGGGAAAGATCAGAAGTTACAAGTTTATCTCTTCTTAGAGGCCAAACAGATAAGTCAGGAGTGGGTAGGAGTCTAAAGAGCAACATTCAAATTCAGTCCAAATAAATCTAAGTAATTCACCTAGGAAATTAAAGTGCTGGGCTGATTTTCTAGCCCAGCCATATGATCTCTTAGGTCATTTTCAAGTCCGAATTTTCTAGGTCTATCAAATAATAATTATTCAAGTTCCAGCATGATAAAACTATAAATAGAGTTAGATTTCCCAAATTTTATGGAGTAATGGCAATCTCTTTGTTTCTGGAGTCAATTGTGTCTTCGGGCAAACTGAACACTTGAGAAAAGCCTTCTTTAGCCTGTGTAGAGAATATCCCAAGTGTTCATTTGATGACTGTGTAGGAAGGGAAATCAGTGGAGGCTAGGCAGAGTGAAAATAAAGCCTCCAAACCATTAGAGCTTAATGCTGGGGAGCCAGGCCCTGGAAGATACTGACTGAGCACTCTCCTCCCCTGGCTTCTCCTCAGTCTTTTTCTAATTAGAGCGCATTTACCTAGCATGTGGTATTGGAGCAGTCATAGTTGATTCTTCTTGCAACTCTCATTTGACCCTACAACCTTTACTGATTCTGTAAGATTAGATACAGTTTCACTGAGTAACACGGATAATGTAGCTATTGCTTATCTTACATCACCAAGTGAAATATAAGATTTGTTTTTATCTTTCACTTGTACTTGATGGTGGTACTTTATTTTATTTCCAGTAAATTAAGTAATTCGCAGACTACCTCAGAAACCTGCTTCTTCTCTCTCCAGTTCCTCACCCTTCTCACAAACTATGTCAAAATATTTATAGTAAATTCTTCTTCCTGCTTTCTCTTTTAAATTTGATAGCACATGCCATCTCTGAGGACTCCAGATTTGTCTTCAGTTAGTTCACTTAGCTTTGCCCATAAGGAGTTCCAGATGCCTAAGGCATTTAATACTATGAGTAACATCATCTGTACCACTGTGTCCAGCCCATGCCAAGTCTGAGGTCAAGAGGGAAACTGCAGCTCATTTGAGATGGCGATGAGTCAAGTAGCTGCATGTTCTGAAGAAGAAAGTTAAACTTTGTGCAGTTAGTTTAAAAAGATGTAAACTCCTTATGAAAGCTTTTATATTTTCAGAAAAGTTAAATTAACCTTAGCAATTGATTCATCTATGGATGAATAGGTCAGTTCTATGTATTGATTGATACATAAAGAATATGAATATTCATTCAATCCTGGTTGAATAATGTACTTCAGTGAGATAGATAGATGACTGGAGATAGGTAGGTAGGTAGATAGATAGATAGATAGATAGATAGATATCTACTTATGAAGAATGATGGTATTTTTCAAAAGTTAATACATTTTGAATTGAATATTCAAGTTAGACAAAATTATCAGATGAACAAAAGATAAAAATCATCACCACATTATGGGGAGTGCCTAAAAAACGATAAGATTATTGTATCATTGCAAAAAGATGTGCTGCCAAAATGATGTCAACATAAACACAGGAAAATTAAGATAAATAGCTCCAGGGAGTCTTATTCCATAGGAATGGAGAAGATTATTTTAAAGTCCTTTTTATAGTAATTATGCTAGGGAAAGTAAGCTAAATTCTTTGAATTTGTAAACACAGATTTTCTCCCATGAAAATATTGATACTTGCATAAATTTAGAATTTAGTTGGCAAGCAGTTTCTATATTGTATAAATACCAAAATAAAATTTTTCAGTGATAAGATTTGGCTTCTTAAATGCATACTTATTATCTTTTTTTAAATGGCATCTCATCTTCATCATCCAATTAAGGCTCATGGGACTTACTTTAATATTTTAAAGCCTGTAGCTCCAGTGAACTCTAAAGCAAGATCTAGCTGCCTTTCTTCATCTGATGTTGTATGTGGTTATCCTTGTTCTTCTTTTTTTTTTAAAAAAAAAGCTTCAGTTTTTGTTTGAAAGAAAGATACACAAGTTCAGAGTAGGTCTGACGCTGTATGCCATTTATATAAGGTTGTCTTTTCATTCTGTGAGAGCTTGCTCATGAGGACATATGTTTAAGAGGTTTGAGGTTGCCTTCCTCTTACTTTTTTGGGTCAATGCCTAGTCTAAACGTATTACCAGGACTTCTAATATTCCAGGCTATATATCTTAGGAGTGCATTGTTCCAAGATCTGATCTCCTTTCAGGAGAGGCATGCATAAAGGGTAATGACTGAATGTTTAGGACCAATTTATGGTCTAGTTTATCCCATAAACCAGTTCGTTGGAATAAAAGATGGTTGAGAAATGTGTTTGGTTTAAAACCTTTACTTGTTGTATTGGGAATCTGTAACTCTTAGTTTGCTCCCCCTCCCCCTGTGGACGTAAGAATTCCTTATTTGGTTTGCTCAATGGCCCTTATAAAGTTTTATTTCCTCTCAATTTTAATTCATTCATCCAATAAATATTTATTGCACTCTCACTATGTATCAGGCAAATTACTAGGTACAAATAGAGCTAGAATTCCCAAAGAGAAAGAGTCTGCCCCTAGAAATAAACCAGTTAAGATTTTATCATTGAGTTTGCACTGATTGCAGTTGGAAGCATTTTAAGAGGTATGGGGATTTCTCCCAATTTCGTGAATAGTAAAATTGATAGGCATTTGTTTTCATATGTGCTGTTTTTTTAATCCTGCATTATTTTCTACACTTTCTATATTAACTAGGAAATTCTTTTTTTTCCTAATTACATTATAAGCAGTATTTTTCTTTTTTCCTTTCCAACGTTTAACACACAGAAGATACTTAAAGTTTTCATGGTTTGCTTTCAATTTTATATACATGGTATTAAAATATATGTTCATTTCCTTAATCTATAGTTCAAGAGGAAATAAGAAGACTATAATGTATTGATGTAAATAAACCTTGTGTCCTACAACCAAGGTCAATTCAAGCAATTGTGCTTTTACAGAGTGGAGCAGATATCTCAGACTTAAACCTAGACTGAGCTAAGCAAAGTCTTGCATTTAACCCCACTACACACACACACACACACACACACACACACACACACAC
>CABHPH010139137.1:37997-54721 GCA_902168325.1 Peromyscus nudipes
ACACACACACACACACACACACACACACACACACACACTACCCACATACACACACATACACACACACACATACCCACACATAAACACACATATACAGACTACCTACACACACATACACACTACACACACATATATACACACTACACACACATACATGCTATACACACATATACACATACATACACACATATACGCACTACCTCTTTGGTACTACTATTCCTCTCTTCTAAATTGTAGTTAGAAAGTTTAATGTGAATCTCTCTCTTAGTATTTTTAACCATATAAAACAGTACTGTTGGATATACTGAGTCTTCCCAGCAGATATCTAGAACTTATGGATGTTGCACCACCCAAAATGGACACATTAAATGGCAACTTTCCTTCTCCCTCTTTTTTTGTGCCCCTGGCAGACTTTGGTTCTATTTCTACCAATTAAGCTATTCTATACATCTTACATAAGTGGAATCGTGGAGTATCTGTCCTTTGTGACTAGTTTATTGTACTTAACACAGTATCCTCAGAGTTCATCTATGGTACCACTCTTATGACAGGAATTCCTTCATTTTAAGGCAGATTAATATTATATTGTATGAAACTACCACATTTTATCAATCCATCAGCCATCAGTGGACATTTAGGTTGTTTCCACATTTTTGCTACTATAAACAATGCTGCAGTGAACATGGGAGTACAGATATACCACTTCAATCTTGATTTCACTACTGAGATTAAGTGTCTAGATATAGGATTTGCAAACCATGTAGTATTTCTATTTTTAATATTTTGAGGCATGTACTTACTTTTCTCCATATGGGATACCATTTTATACTCTTACCAGTAGCGTGCAAGTGTTCCCTTTTCAAGAACACCTATGTATGCACTGTTGGTGGGAATGCAAATTTGTATAGCCTCATTGAAAAACAATATGGAGGTTCTGTTTGCTTAGTTTACCACTCCTGGGCTTATGTCCAACAGCAGTGAAGTCATATAAAAGCTATGCCTGTGTACAATGTTTATCACAACTTAATTCATAATAGCTAAGTTATAGAATCAGTATAGGTGCCTATCAACAGATGAATAAAAGAAATTATATGTATGTATATAATTTTATCCATATGTGAATACATGCAATATGCGCAGTGGAGTTTTATACAGTCGTAAAGAATGAAATAATATCCTTTGTAGAAAAATGGACACAACTGGAGACCATTATGTTAAGCAAAAAGAAAAAACACAAGATAGATGTCATGTGATGTTTTTTCTCATATTAATTGACTTTAAAAGGCTCTGAAAGCAGAAGAGGGAGTATTGGAGAGGGTGAAGGGGACAAAGAAGAAGTCAAAAGAGCAAGAAAAGGTAAATGGGTTTGTGAAACAATTGAAACACAATATAAGAATGCAAAATGTTGAAGTGAAACTCACTAATTTGTATGATTGGTATAAATTAAATTTTGTTATAAAGTACTCCCCTTTATCATAAACATAGATCTTTTGTCATTTTGAAAACTGACATTCTAGCAAGAATGAAATGATACTTCACAATAGCTTTGTTTTTCTTTTATGTGCATATGAGTGGAGTATATGCATGTGTATACATGTATTTGTATATGTGTAGGCGTATATGTGGGGGGATACAATGTGTATATGAAGGCTCAAGGTTGAAGTTGGGAGTCTTCCTCAGTCACTCTCTACCTCATTTATTGAGGCAAGGTCTTAGAGTTGAGCCTAGAGCTCATCAACCTGACTAGTCTAGCTAGTCAGCCTTCTTTGGGAATCTCCTGTTTCTGCCTTCCAAGTGCTGGAATTCCCACCCATGCCCAGTGGCATTTATGTGGGTTCTGGGGGTCCAAATTTCAGCCCTCATGTTTGCTGCTACTCTGACAAATGCTTTAACCCCTGAGACAGCTCCTCAGCACCACGGAGCTTGCTTTAAAATTTACATGACAACTAGTGATGCAGAGTGCCTTTTCATGTCTTTTGGATATTTTATGTTTTCTTTTGAGAAATGTCTATTCAAAAACTGCCCATTTTTAATTGTTTTTTGTTTGTTTGTTTATTTTCTGCTAAGTTGAAGGACTTCTTATTTTTTGGGGGGCAGTGACCACATTAACCCATGGGTGGTTTCCGCATGCTGCCTCCTGTTCTGCTGGCTGCCCTTTCCTCACTTTTCTTGTTGGCTGGGCACACTCTTCCGTGCTCGTCCCACTTGTCTGTTCTTTGCCCACGATGTCTATATTTTTGGTTTCATATCCAAGAAATCATTCCTAAAAGCAGTTTTATATAGTTTTCCCTCTGTATTATCTTGGTGGGGGCATGTAATTCCAGGTCTCATGTGTAAGTCTTTAATACATTTTTCAGATTTACTATTACATATAGTGAAAAATGATTCTGATTTTATCCTTTAGTATGAGTATGTGAATATTCAGTTTCTCTAAAACCATTTGTTGAAGAGACTTCCCTTTTTCCATTGTGTAGTCTTGGCCCTCTTGTCAAAGATCAACCGGCTGTAGATACATGTTTAGTTCTGGATGACCCATCTGTTCTGTTGGACTGGTATATAAGGCTTTATATTAGTTTCATGCTGTTTCAATTACCAGAGTTTTATAAACTATTTTAAAACCAAAAGTTTGGCACCTTCAGATTTGTGATTTCTCAAGACTGTTTTCACCAATCAGATTCTTTTCTGTTCCAAATGGACTTCAATTTGTTGTTTTATTATTATTATTATTATTATTATTATTATTATTATTATTATTATTTTAAAATGCTGCTGAAAGTTTGAGAGGAATGGCATTGGGTCTATAAATGGTTTTGCTCATTTTAGCATTATCAGGACTCTCTGCTCGTGGATGTTCTTGAACTCCTTTGTCTCATCTGTAATTGATTTCATCAATGTTTTACACCTTTTAAATCTCTCATCTACTTAATTTAGCTGATTTATCTGTGTCCTATTTTTTATTCTGTTGTGAGGATGACCCTTGACTTTTCTCTATAGTTTATTACCTGTGTATAGGATCAGAACTGACTCCATATTTGTTGTTTCTTGGAATTTTACTGAAATTTAAATTAGTTGTAAAAGATTTTTGTGGCATTTTTTCAAGTATTCTATATGAAAGATCATGCCATCAACAGAGACCATTTTTCTTCTTCTACTCTGATTTGGATGCCTTTTATTTCTTTTCTGGCCCTGTTGCCTTGGCTGAGATTCGAGGACCATTTATATGGAAGTAGATGAGTAGGGCTGTTTCCTTATTCCTGATCCTAGAGGAAAAGTGAGAGTATGATTTTTAGCTTCTGGCAAGTGGAAAGTTTTATCTTGAGGATATTTCATCCTTTTCCTCACTTTTGCGGGGTTTTACCATAAAAGATACTGAATTTTGCTAAATGGTTTTTCTGTAGCTATTGATATGGACATGTATATTATATTCCTTCTTTTGTTATGGAGGTAGTTCTTATCCTTAGCTGTACTTTAAAATCACTTAGAAAGCTTTGGGAAACACAAATATTTGGGCCCCTAAAAAGAACAATTAAATTTTAAAAAAAAAAATCTGTGAAGGTAGAGCTCTGCCATCAGGATTTTTTAAGCTCTTTAAGTGATTTTTTTATGTGTATCTAGATTAGAACTACATATCAAATTAAGAAAAAGTGAAGCTGTGTCTTTAAATTGGGATAATGAAGTAAAGGAATTCTCTTACTTTTTATGCTAAAATTCTTCACTCCATTTTCTAGAAAGTGGCCCTGTCTGCTATATATGAAAAAGGCATGGATGCTAGGATATCACAACATGAACGTGGTATGGGTCTTGCGATCTCTGTGAGCCATATGGATGACTTTTCTGGGTAGTTGTACAGTTAAGGTCAGCTGTGCCCAAGTGGTAAATGTACCATGTGATTTTGGAGATACTCTTCCAGTACATTAATTAAGCTTATTAAAATGGTCCTTTAAGCCTCTAGGTCATTGGTTATGGTACTGCATATTAATAACCTCAATACTTAAAAGGAGAATCAAGAATTCAAGATAATACTTAACTACATAGTTAATTCAAGGGTAGCCTAGATTACATGACTCTCTGCCTCAAAACAGAACAACAAAAAAGCTTCCAGTGCTATTAGTGATTGACTGGATCAGTGTCTCGGGGTTGTACGGTTTATATAAATTTTCTAAGACATTTCCTTCCAAGAATATCATTTAACTTCTTATGGAGGATGTGAATTTTTAGCTCTTCACCTTCAGTTCAGCATCCATCCTACTGGCCTTTCCCTTGGCTGAAAAGCTAACGAAGGAAAAATACTTTTTGGACTCTCAAAGATACAGTTGCTTGCACAAGACCAACAGAAGGCCACATCATTCCACATCCTCCCATGGACAGAGGGGGATGCCCTCAAGATCCCACCCCTAGTTGAAGAGCTACAGGAGGTTGAGGGCTGTTGAGAGAGTGAAAATTTATTTTCTTCAGGGACAAGCTCCCTGATAGGTTGCCCATGCCCAAGTGGCCATCCCTATACCCACACATATGCAAGCAATACAAATTGGACTCAATAGAACATATATATCATAATGATAATTACAGCGGAATCACACATGAATTTGAGAAGGTGCGGAGGACATTGGAGGAGTTTGAAGGGACAGAAGGTAGATATGGTGAAAATACATTGTACTCATGTATAAAATTCTCAAAATAAACATTTTAAAGAAAATAGAAGAGTTGTGTAACTAATTTTCTTAGTCACTGAGATAAATGAAAGATAGGTAGCTATAGATAGAGGATGGTTACATATATGGGGAGGGCTTAGATATTAAGAGAAAAACAGGAATATCAGAATAATGTACACTGGGTGAGAGATGTTTTACCTAAGGACAGGAAAAGTAACTGTAGAACACTAGGTGACAGCAGATCCATGCATGATTGTCACACTGTTTGCTATCTTGGAGAGCTGCAGAGCCAGTCTCCACTTTGGGGCTGGAGTTGGACTCTCAGTCTAGGTAAAGCTTGAGGAAGGCGAGAGGATTAGAACTCCCGAGTCAGAATTTCATTGCCTCCGAGACAGTCCTCGTCCTGCTTTGCAAATGATCTCTTTTATTTGTTATAAAACAATTGACTTCAGATCATGGCTCCAGTCTTCTTTTTCTGAATGACACTAGACAGGGTTCAATGTGCTCACTGAAGATAAGCACTCCTTGCCTGGAACAATGTAGGAATAAAATAAATATGTGTTGAAAGAATGTTGAAGGTGCCCTTCATCTTTAAGAATCAAAATCTGTGACCCTGAGAAAGAGACACTTTCATTCCAGATGTGGTGTTACAGCCTGTTTTGTGGCTAGGTAGATAAAGGGACACAAACCCAAAGTTTAATATAACATCTAGGACCTGGGGCTTGCTGGGAAAGTGCTCTATAACTGAGCTACAATGACCAGCCCAGCAGAAATGATTGAAGAATAACTGTTGTGATTGTCCAGGACCCCACTTTGCTAGACGTCTGTGGGATATGGAAAGCCTGGAGAACTTTTTCTCTGGCCAAGATAATCCATAAATTCTCAGCTCAAGTGTTATATCTGCTGAGACCATTAGAGAGAGCTTTTCATAATGAACATTTTCCTCATGGGGAAGATGGAGATCTTGGGCGTGTTGCTAAAACACATTTGTCTTTGTTCTTGTTGTTCTCTTTTGGCTACCAAGCAAATATAAGAACATCTGTAAATCTTTGGGCATGTGAAGACATCTTCAAGAGATAGGGTGAATGCCCATCCTACAGGTAGGTGGCAAGCCAAAGGCAGCATGCTACCTCCCACCCCTACCTCTCCTTTCTCCATCTCTCAAAGGCAACAAATGCATTGGGTAATGAAGGCATCCTGGTGGGTGTCAATTCATAAAAACAGACAGCCACAGAGGAGAGGGAAAGGTGATGCCCTTGGGTAGCTACTTAGTTTCATTTTGAATCTTCATCTCTAGCTGTTGTAGAAAGATTTTAATCAAGATTTTGTGATCAAAAATTAGGACAAATTTGATGTTGAAAGTTCTGCCTGGGCCGGGCGGTGGCGCACGCCTTTAATCCCAGCACTCGGGAGGCAGAGACAGGCGAATTTCTGTGAGTTCGAGGCCAGCCTGGGCTACCAAGTGAGTTCCAGGAAAGGGGCAAAGCTACACAGAGAAACCCTGTCTCGAAAAACCAAAAAAAAAAAAAAAAAAAGTTCTGCCTGGTTGGGTGGCAGTGGTGCATGCCTTTAATCCCAGCACTCGGGAGGCAGAGCCAGGTGGACCTCTGTGAGTTCAAGGCCAGCCTGGTCTACAGAGCAAGATCCAGGACAGGCACCAAAACTACACAGAGAAACCCTGTCTCGAAAAACAAAAAACAAAACAAAACAACAACAACAACAAAAAAAAAAAAAGTTTTGCCTGGCTTGAAATTATCTTCATGGTGTTTCCTTCTACCTATTCCTCCCTTCTCCCTTTAGCCACTTTTCCCTTCCTCCCTCCATCCCTTCCTCTCTCTCTCTCTCCCTTCTTTTCTTCCTTCTTCCTCTTTCTCTCCATCCCTGATCTCAGGAAATGCTTATAGAATGCTAACAATACAATAGGCATCTTGCTAGCACCATGGCTCATAAAGCAAGCACGTAGATCACCAAGAGACACAATGCGTTCTAGTGCTTTGAAATTATGGTCACTGGCTTCTTGTCCAGAACACCTACAGCACCCTCCCTGCCACGGTGTTTAATTAGAACCCTCACTGTTCCTTAAAGCCAGCTCCAGCAGTGGCCCTCAACACTGGACTATGACTACAAAGTGATATGTATCCCTTTCACAGAGTCTGGCCATGTTAGTTCCTTGTATGACATCATCCTGTCTAGATTATTGGTAGTGTGATCTATGATTTTATCTTGTCTTCCCACCTTGCACATAATAGATACTCATCAATGTTGGGTGTGCTTACTGATCTGCATAGAAGGGTCATAGAATTTTGGGATGCAGGAGTAGGAGGAGAGGACTTGTTCTCCAATTCTCTCTGTAGTCACTTTCTTGGACCCTTTGCAGAATACCTCACCTAAGGCATCTCTACAAAGGTTATTTCTCCCTGCTCCTTTTCAAATTCCTTTTGTAGTTAGTATCCAGACAGTACCCATTTTTAACCTCTGCATTCCACTGTTGTATGTGTTATTCTGATTAACGTCAATTTGCTTCAGCTAACAAATAACTTTGCTGAGAGTCAAGGGACTTCATGACTTTTGTATCTTTCTCAATGTCTTCCTTCCTGCTAGCTTATACTCAATCTTCAGTAAATGTGTTAAATGATTATAAACCATAAAGCATTATACAAAAGCTCTTTAACCAGGAAGCACTACTCTAGGGGCTCATTTTTGCTGTAGAAGTGTTGACTGTATATAGTTCTTTCAGATGGTCTCAGCAGTGCATGCTAAGCAGTGTCTGGCATCACCAAGGTGGAAAGCATCCTTATAGTTTACATATCTATAGTTTACATCCTATAAGTTTACATAAGCATCCTTATGACAACCCTTGCTGTTCCTTTTCTCTTCTCTTTCTGATCACACATGTGCACCTCCTGCTTTTATATCCCCATCCCATGTTTGTGAATACTTCCTGGTTTGTCGTAGCACATCTTTACTTTACTTGAAGGACATATATGTAAAATCAAACTTGTTTGGGGAAACAACTTGGTAGTGATTTCTCTAGCTGTGATTTAGAACATACCAAACACTCATAATAGCAAAGAAAACAATTTGAAACTCACAAAACAAACTCCAAACTTCAGCATAGAAGATTCTTGCTTGTGTCGAAGTTTCAGTTTAGCAGGGCTACACTCCCCTAACTGTGCCTCAGGAATCTGCCAAAAGTCCAGAAAACTTTCTTGTCTGGGGTTGAAAGGAGATCTCACAGCCACAGGGAAGGCCAACTTACAGTGCTTTCCCTGAACTTACATAATTTCCATTTCTACCTAATTTATCCTCCACATTAGTTTTTAATCTCTCTCTCTTCCTCCCTCCCTCCCTCCCTCCCTCCCTCCCTCCTTCCCTCCCTCCCTCCCTCTCTGTATACAAAAGTCAGGGTCTCCAAGTTGGCAGTGCATTCAGTATGTACTTATAACAGGAAGTTTTTATAGAGCAGAAGTGTTGAAATATAAAACTGAGATTACAAAAATATATAACAAATTCTTGTAACTGTAATTCCTAATGCATGCTCCCACCAGCCCCTCAGTCAGCCTAAAATTAGTTTGGAAAGGCAGCTTTAAAGTGGAGTATACTTGTGGCTCATTAGGCCACTTTGGAGCCTATGGCAGGCTGTGACGTCTTGGTGTGATCCAGGGCTGTCTGTCCCCAACCAGCTCACCTCCTGAAAGATGACATCAGGCCGCATACTTCCTTGCATTGTTACAACAGAAAGCATTTTCAAAAGTTACATTCCTTAAGTTGTCATAACAGTTTGGTGTGTATATCTCACTATCAGGATAAAAAGTGTCCTCTTCAATGCTAATCTGTTTGCAAATTATGAAAGAGCCAGCAAAAAAACAAACGATAGTCTGCATGGGAAGTAAGGATCTTTGAACCTAATGCTCATAGGATAAAGATATTTTCTATGTGCTTTTGAAGTCCCAAAGAATCAGGGATTCCCATCTCCTCTTGTGGTTTGTTTTTGGTATGTGTATGTGTGCACACGTGTGCATTTGGTGTGTGCATGTGTTTGTGTACATCTGTGTATAGGTGTGCATGCTCAGGTGTTTGTGTGTGGAGGTCGGAAGCCAACACTGGTTTGTCTTCCTCTAATTGTTCTCCACCTAATTTTAAGATCAAGTCTCTCACTGTCACTGCGCCTGCTGTTTACTGGTTTGGCTGGCCTGGCTGGTCAGCAAGCCCCCAGGACCCATTAGTCTCTATGCTCCCAGTGTTTTCCAGGCTCACACTGCTGCTTGTAACTAGTATGTGAGTGCTGCCCATCAGAAGTCATGTCCTCAGGCTTGCATAGCAAGCACTGGAACCATTGTACTGTCTGCTCAACCTGTCATTTTAAAATCACTTTTCCACCAGTGACTGTGTGTATTAGTGGTTCATCATTTGCTGAGTTTGAGTCACTTGGAATGAAATTTGACCTCCAATGAGGGAGGAGCAACCTTAAGGAATCTTTAAGAAGATTAAAAATACCCTTCACTAAGATTAGGTTTCCATAGGTAGATGTTACCAAATTACATGTTACTGATCATGGAGAATTTTGTAAGACAATTTTTTAATGTCTGGAGTAGGTGATTCTGGAAGTACATGGTAGAGAGAGTTAAGCTAAAGATCAGGGTCCAGAGCAATTGTTCATTCACTTATTATTTGTTAAAGGCAATTCAAATCTATCAAAGTATTCACTAGAAGGTCATACTAGAATACTTCCAATTATTTTGAGACACAGAATATACTAGAGATGCAATGTAAGCATTGATGTGTGAAGACATTTTTAAAGAGACAGTACTTAATTGGCCCTTGTTGGAGCAAGCCCTCCCCATACAGGTTGTACTATAAACAAGATTCATTTTGCCTTATGTTTCAGAAACCACCTTAGAGATAACTTTAACTCATTTAAGTATGGAGTAAAAGATAGAGCTTGAAGGGATGACTCTCTTAAATGCAAGTATGAAACAGAGCCTAAGGAAAAGACTAGACCCTGAGACTTGCCACACCATGTGAAAATGTGGCCTGGCATCACACTCATCTTTCTACCCTGTGTGGTAAGACCAGATGTCCCCTACTGTTACACACAGGCACCAGTTCCAGGCTAGGTTTTCAGCATCCACTTTGAACCTAAATTAAGGCAATGAGCACCTGGGGGTAAACTTACATACATCCACAAGTTCTAGTGGCTGTCGCTTCAAGGGCTAAGTGGCTTGCTGCCTCATGGTGTCCCCTGAGAGGACTTGTTCCCATGTAGTCCACTTACACTGGGTTCCCACAGGTTCCGAGGCTCTAGAGCCGACTAAGTGGCCTGAACACAGAGCCCCATGTGTGAGTAAGCCCCTTTGGGAATGAAATTCTTCCTGTGTTTGTCATCTCTTCTTATGTTGCTAAACTATGACCATTGAAACTCTGACGACTCTGACAGTTATACCAGGAACTGGGGGAGTCTGAGGGTTTCTTGTATGTTAGAGAAAAAGTTGCCCAGAGTCCACACTAATCTTACTCTAAGAGAATTAAAGACTGATAAACTCATAAAGAGTAGATTGTGATTGGGGTGTTTTCCATTCTTTGAGAGAAGGCCTTGAGTTTGAGTTAAGTGGCTGACTAAGAGTGGGGTGCTGAACTAAACAAGTATGGGAGTTTCTGGTTGGTCACTTTGGGGTTGTGAAGTATTCCAGTGTTTGTATTTCATACTTGAGCCAGTTTCTGAGTTCACCTGGTATAGGACTTACCTCACTCATCACAGTCCTCTAAGTGTTTTGGGTTGCACCAGAAGAGTGTGCTGTTGTAAATCCTGCTCTACTGAAGCACTGTAACATTTCTCAGAAACTATTCAGATGAAATTTCTGTTGGTTTTCATCCTAGAGATGAATTTTAATTCACCTAAATATGAAGGAACCCACGCAGATGTTTTAGATTAACAAACTTCAATAAAAAGAAAAGAAGGAGGGAGAGAGAAAGGGAGGAAAGAGGAAGGAAGAAAGGAAGGAAGGAAGGAAGGAAGGAAGGAAGGAAGGAAGGAAGGAAGGGAGAAGGACCGACTATTTAATTCTAGGGTGAGGCTTTGTGTCTAGACAAATGCCTAGGATAAAGAAATTCATACTTGACAGTAATTAAGTCTTGTTGTGGAAGAGTTACTTTACTAATTAGAGAAAAATATATATTTAAATATAATAAATTTGATGTTGTAAAAATGAGCATCTCTGCACTGAAGTCTTCCACATTGTGTGTTACTGATGAATGTGTTTCTTTTGGAGATGTTCCTCTGTGTGTGTGTGTGTGTGTGTGTGTGTGTGTAGGTTTCCATTATGGGAAGTAGATTTACCAGAATTAAGAAGCAGCTGATAAATTGATATGGTATCAAAAAGATGAAGTTAACACTCAGACCAACTCCCTTTCTAGCATCCCAGAGTCATACTAGTGTTAGCATCTTGCACATCCTACTCATATCTTGCTTCTTTTCTTGTGTTCTACTTTGGAGTTATTCAAGCCCAGGGTTCCAAATCTCTGGGTCTCTTCTCTGTGTCTGTAACTTTAAGCCTGCTTAACACTCTCAGCCTCAGTTTCCTCATTTGTTAAGTGAGAATAATAAAACTTTGCATATGTTGAAAAGTTAAAGATAATATGCAAATGCTGGGCCAGAGTGTTTCTATTATAATTTATTATCCACAATTTGACAATGTCTTTCAATAGTGAGTACTTTGTGAAGGATAGAGATATGCTCAGAGAGCACTTGCCTAGCATGAGCAATCTCTAGTAGTAGTAGTAGTAGTAGTAATAAATAACCAATTTGCCAAACTTGAACACTGGCACATTTTAATATCATATTTTTGTTAAGTTAAATGGACAATCAACTTCATAATATAACATGGAAAAAGAAGTTGTTTAGGAGCATAAGTGACATATAAATCAATATTAAATGCTAGATAATTATATGATATTATTTGAAGAATATAAAGAAAAACATTTCCTCTGTTTTTGTTTTTGCTTTATCAAAATGATATTTTCCCTATTCCAAGGATTATTTTTGATAAATTCTGCATATACAGTTATAGTTTAAAATCTCTGGAAGAAAGTTAATTTAAATTATTGAAGTGTATATATTCAAACTGCTTTCTTTGTCTTGTTCTGTGGTAATGCATTGTAACAGCCCCATCATTTGAACAGAGCTTTATGCTGATACTCCTGAAGCCATTTGATGGGAGACCAAACTAAGATCCTAAAATCTGGGAAGGGATTGACTCAAGGAAAAGAGCAAAGTCAAGATTCTGATCTTAAAACTCCTAATTCAGAACTATTTTCATTATTATCTTCATACATAGATGATTAAGACATGAAAATGGAAAGATAGAAAATGACATGACTGCCTCAAAGATTACACAGAGTTGAGTTTTTCAAGTAAAATTCAGATTTTCTAGTATAGAGTTATTACACCTTTTGTGTTTTAGAGTTTACTGTGGTCCCCCTTGCCTATCCAAACATGGATCAGCATACTCATGCCAACATAGCCAACACTCTACCTCTCAGCAATCATTAGAGTTAGGTCATTCTTGGAAAACATCTTGGCCAACATGGCATCAGATGAGTGATACTCCTCATATGAGCTAACCATTCAGTGTTATCATCTATTGAGGCAACAACAACAGCCTGGCCAATGACCAACTTCAACTTCGTTGGCCCTAGAGTATTGCTGGTTGACCACATGCGTATCTGTTGATTCCCCCTTTTCTCAACAATTTGGATGCCTTCCTTTCCTAATTCTAATTTTAATGTATATTAAAGCAGTTAATTTGGGTTGAAGCCAAATCTCTATGCCTAAAACAGCCTGTGTGTAATTATGTTTCCAGATGCCATTTTGTTTTTGTTGACATTTTTAAGACCTAACACAATCACTATTTTGATGCCTAATTGTATTGCCAAGACATATTCATTACTTTGCATTTTTCGAAGTCAGTTCCTTCCCAGACTGTAACAGTAGCTCCAACATGTTGCTGAAGTGGGAGCAAGGTGTGATTATAAATATAAGTCCTGAAACCAAGTGGCCTATTTCAGTATTACTCCACTACTTAGCATTTGCGGGGCTTTGACAATCCCCTTTAGACATCATCTCATCTGTAAAATGAATGCAATGATCATACCACATTTGATAGATCAAATAAGCATGTAACTTAAAATTAGTTCTAGGACTCCATACCTGTTAACTACTTGCATAATTCTCTGAAAATTTTATAATATAATTTCCTTGCTTTCTGAAAAGTGGGGGTTTACTTGAAAAGAGTAGAACACTATTGTTCATGAATTGTCGTCACTGAATGTTTTAGCAAAAAACAATTATTTTTGTTCATGAGAATTTAGTAAAATGGAAACTCCCATGCGGTGCTGGTAGGAGTATGTAATAGCACACCCTTTATGGAATGCAATTTGGCAATAATTTTCAAGCGCCTTACCAAAGTGTATTCCCTTTAGTTCAGTAATTCTGCTTCTAGAAATTTATCTATTTTTAAAAGACATGGTCAGAAACTTGTATAAAACTTGTTCATGGAGATGGTTTGTTATACTCTCACTTATTGAATCCTATGAAATTACATAAATTACAAGGGATGGATGTGGTTATATAAATTGTACCATTTGATGAAATATTATATAGCTGTCAACACAGTATCTTTAAAGTATTTTAATAGCATGGGCAGGAATCTTCAAAAAAATTTCAGTGGAGGGCCAGCTAGACAATTCAGTAGGTAAAGATATTTGCCAACAAACCTGACAACCCGAGTTTGATGCTAGATCCCATAAGGTGAAAGGAGAGAACTGACTCATGCAAATTGTCCTCTGATCTACATATGCACATTATGGCACACACCGCACACATACACACACACACACACACACACACACACACACACACACACACACAATGGATTTTTTCATTTCTTTAAAAAATCTTTAAGTAGCCGGGCGGTGGTGGCGCATGCCTTTAATCCCAGCACTCGGGAGGCAGAGGCAGGCGGATCTCTGTGAGTTCAAGGCCAGCCTGGGCTACCAAGTGAGTTCCAGGAAAGGCGCAAAGCTACACAGAGAAACCCTGTCTCGAAAAACAAAAACAAAAAAAAAATCTTTAAGTGGAGGGAAAAAAAACAGGCTATAAAACTGTGTAAGTGATGTGATTTCCTCTGCCTTGCAAGAAAATAAATGAGGCGATGGTGCTATGTTATTTAAATATAATGCTTTTTATTTATTCTTCAAGAATTTCATACACACATACAATTTATATTTATTATATATGCTACCACTTCCAACCTCCAGTCCTTCCCAACCGCCTGCCTCCACATCCTCCTTTCAACTTAATGCCCCCCTTTTACAACCCACTGAATTTAGTGCTGCCCATTTGCTGCCTACATGTGCATGAATATGGGGCCATATACTGGAACTTGGATAATCTATTACGGGTAACACTCCTGAAGAAAACTGCTTCTTCCTTCAGCAGCCATCAGCTGTCAATCCCTCTTCCTCTGAGGATGGAGCCTGATGATCCTCTCTTATCCATGCTGAAATATTGACTGTATCTTCTTCAGGTCTTAAAATTTTAAAGCAATATAAATGCTTAATTTTAACTTTTTTAGAGAAATCAATGTATACATCCAACTTCTTTAGATCTGTTCGATTCAGTGTATAATGGTAACAATCTAAATAATATATTTAGAAGAAAAAGACTTACCATTAGTACTAAGAGGAAACTGGTCCAAACTTTGAGCTTCTCATAGGTAATACTAAACATTACATTTTTTTCTTTTTGTGACCTAGGAGCTGTGAAGGAAGAAATATTCGATACAGAACATGCAGTAATGTGGTAAGTGTGAGCTTCTTTGGTTGTAAAATTGTAATATTTAGGCCCTGGGATATGTTAAGAAGTATTATGGATCCTACATGGAAAGCCAATCAATTAGTAGTTCACAGTTATTTATTGCATGGTATACCAATTACCCAATCACTTCTAATGTTCCGCAATATAAACTTGTAATCATTCAACCAGATTAAAACTAACTAGACTGTTTCAAAACAAACTGCATTTTCTCCCTGCTCTGTCTGTTCACATAGAGCTCTCATGAGAAATGAGGCAGAGGAATGATAAAAAGGAAAACACTTGGAATATCATGAAATAAATATTAGTTAATCAGATTCAGGTTTGCTGAATGCCTTCATCTGTCCAGCAAATATCTGCTACGTGTGAGGCACTGTGCTAGCACAGGGATAAAGAACGTGTGGAAACCATCCCCAACATCTGCAACAGAGTACGGGTGGAGAGAGGGAGATAGATGGACACATAAGCTCATTCCTGGACAAACGTGACAAATGCCAGTAGGGATAAAGTTGTTTGGGGATGACAACAGAGAATTCTGAAAGGTCTTAAGGAAAAAAAAATGGAGTGTAATAGAGCTTGGAGAGGTATGACTGGCCTATGCTGTGTGTGAGGAGATGGTAATTACTCTAACCAAGTGAAGACTGTGGGCCCCTTTGGAGACAGAAGTGTTTAATGAAGAGTGCAGGCCTTTTTAGAGACAGAAATGGTTAAGGGTGTAACTTCAAAATCATGTCGGTAACTTGTGCCTGCCAACATACAGGAAAGAGTTAAAAGATATTTTAAGGTCATATCATGAAGAGCTTTGAATGTTACTTTCCAACTTCATGGGTCCAGTGGGCACTGGGAGGTTCTGAAGTGAGGGTATGGTAACAGAGTCTCATGTTCAGAAAGAAGTTCTGTAGTAATAACTGAGTTGCACAGGATCAGGGACTAAGGAGGGCTTAGCCCTTGAGAAATGCATCCTAGAGGGACGAAAACTAAGGCTACTCTGCATGAGCAGACAAGAATGGACAAGTGTCTGAAGTTAGAGTGAAGCTAGAGTCTAGGAAGCAGAGGTAAGCACACTGTGAGAGCTTTGCACTCTCTAAGCCCTCTGTTCAGGAAACTATTCCTCATTGTTTGTGCAATTGGCACTTTTGTGTTTAGACTCAGTTGACATGTCTCTTCCTCAGAGTGGCCTCCTGGACCATCTTTCCTCATATGACTGTCCTACCACTCAGCTTCACTCTTCACAATGGTAGTTTCATTCAACTTTTATCTGTTTGTTTAGTCATTCATTTATTTATTTTTAAAACAGGGTTTTGCTATATAGCCCTGGCTGGCCTTGAACTTGCTATGTAGACCAGGCTAGCCTGAAACTCACAGAAATCCACCTGCCTCTACCCCCGCAAGTGATAAGATTAAAGAAAGGGATGTACCACTACACCAAGCATCACTTAATTTTCTTTACAGAACTTTTCTCTACCAAAATTCATCTTCCTGAGTTACTTTTGTTGTGTATCTCCACATACTCCACAAAGACAAGAACCTCATTCATTTTTTTTTCTATCTGTTGTCCCTAGGAACTAGAACTGTTGTTAATGAATACATATAAAGCTCATAATGGACATTTGCTGAATACAAAATGAGTACTCAGAATGCTAGGTGAATGATAAGAACCAGTATCAGAAATAATACAAATTTGGGGGCTGGAGAGATGCTCAGTGATTATTCAGAGCACTTGTTGCTCCTCCAGAGGACCTGAGTTCAGTTTCCAGCACCCACATGGTAGTACATATCTAGCTGCAACTCTAATCCCGGGAGACACAATGCCGTCTTCTGGCCTCTGCAGGCATCAGACACAAATATATGTATCATATATGTGGTACACAGACATATATGCAGGCAAACATTTATACACATAAAATAATAAAATATTTTTAAAAAGAAATAAGACAGTTCGGGAAATTGTTGGAGAGAAAATCAGTAAATTTGTTCTAGGAGCACTGGAGAGATTGACTAGCAAGCTCAACTTGTAGATGATACAAGTAGGTGATAGCATTCTGGCATGGGAAAAAGTCAAGGCTTAAGCTATAGAACAACAAAATAGAAAGTACCAAGTTTGAAAGTTTGAAGGCAGCCTGTCAGGTACAGTATAAAATTATGGGGGAAGGAACTTGAAGCTTTCTTGGGATGTCAGCAACTAGATTTAAAAAAAAAAA
>CABHPH010139138.1:1007-14614 GCA_902168325.1 Peromyscus nudipes
ACTATAGGAGAGGTGGGGGCCTGGGTGAGACTATAGGAGAGGTGGGGACCTGGGTGAGACTATAGGAGAGGTGGGGACCTGGGAGAGACTGTCTTAAACTCGATCTCGAGTGCAAAGAATTATTCTATTCTGAGGAAAGTGAGCTGGATTTTCTAGTCCTAAAGCAATCAAGTTTCCCCAGGAGGGTGCAGGAAGAACCTCACAGGCATAGCCAATGGCTCTGGGCAATACTCTGAGGCAGGGGAGGGGTCGACTGTCAGCTCCTAGTGGTTGATCAGTACTGCAGCGGGAGGTGTGGGATCTGGGCAGGCCACCAGGATCGTGCACTAAGCGTCACCGTATTTCAGTGTCTTGGAAAAGAAAAGAAACATCTATATGATACAAAACAATGGAAGAGCTTTGTTCACTCTCCAGCAGAATTCACAGTCCTGTGTCCTGTGTCCTGTGATGACACAAAGGACATGAACAGGACCCTGAAACCGAAGCAGAGCTATGACCACTTCTGATGACGGATCTGGTGGGCCCTTATACGACTAGATGACACTGTAGGGCTCAAAGAATCAGAACCCTGGATATAACCCAAGGCTCCCTACGGAGCACACTCCCAGCTCGGTCCCTTCTGCTTTGAGATCCCTCCTAGCAATGATCCCAGTGCCTGCTCGTTACCTGAAACCTGAAAAACAGCAGTACAGGGCTCAGAGTCTGCAAACGGAAGTGTTATTTCTGTGCCATAGGTTAATTTAGGGACCTTCCAAAGGCACCTTGCCTCAAAAAAAAAAATCATATACCAAAGTAGCTTTGGCTCCTTGCCAAGAGAGGGGCTAAATGAGCAAACTTCTGCTACTGTCTCATGAAGCTGAACAAAGATACATCAAAACGGGACTGTCAGGCTATGTCCTGGTGTGTATGTGTGTGTGTGCGTGTGTTTTAGTGGTTGAGGTGCTTACTATGCAAGTGTGAAGACCAGGGTCTGGATCTCCAGAATTCACGTAAATGCAGGTGGTATGGCAGGCCCCGGTGATTCCAGTTCCCAGAAAGTGGCTGCAGAGGATCTCTGGAGCAAGCTGGCTGCCCAGCTAACCAGCTCTGGATACAACTAAGAGAACATGCCCTCAGTAAATACGGTGGAGCGTGACTGAGGAGGTCTCAGCCTCAGGCTCTGCACATATGCACACACATGCACATGCATCCTTACACACATATGCACCCCATACATGTGCATGCCCCAACACACATGCACACCACACACACATATACACAAGAAAAGAACTGAACAGTCACCTTATTTGTGGACTCATTTGATCTTTGAATATTTATTTAAAGATTAAAAGCACGTATAGAAACTATTTATTTAAGGCAGTTGGTCCAAACAACATCGATACAGATAAGATACATATTAAGCAACAATTTTGTAATTCTCCTTTTCTCCCTTCCTTTCCATCTTTCTTTTTTTTTGGATACAAGTGTTTCTTTCTAGTCTGTGTATATTTTATGTTACGTATGTTATACAGAGAGTAGAAAACAGCATCTGCGTCACAGGTTTGTCCTGGGCACTATAACGTATAGTGCTAATAATGCCATGAATTTTTGACCATGTTAACATTTTCTAAGTTGCATGAACCAGAAATAGTTTTGTTTGTTTGTTTGTTTTTGTTTTGTTTTTCTATCACGAGAAAATTTTCTCACGAGCCTCCATTTCTTCCGCTGATGGAGGAGGAGGAGGTGGGGTAAAGGAATAGACCTACACCATCCTGGTCCCTGCGGGGCTTAGACCATTTTCAGTCCAGGCCTGCCCTACGGTGATATTTTTCTTTTGTACCAAAATGTTAATTGTATGTTAATAAATAAAGTTGCCTGGGGGTCAGAGCTATCAGCAAGCCATAGGAAAGCAGGGCAGTGGTGGTGTACGCTTGTGATCACAGCACTTGGTAGATAGAGCTAGGTAAGTCTCTGTATGTTCAGGGATACAGTCAGCATTGGATACACATGCCTTTAATCTCAATACCAACCATAGAACATCTGGAGGTCTATACAAACAGGCCGTGATGAGGCAGTCCTATAGTTGGGTTTACAACCAATGAGAAGGCAGAACAGAGACTATATAAAGACTTTAACACAGGAAGTAGCGGCTCCTTCGGAGAGGTAGGACCACTGCAGGAGGAAGGGTAAGGTTTTAGCTCTTAGCTCTGACCTCTTGGCTTTCTTCTTTGCATTGGTTCTGTGTTTCTGTGCCTTGGTTCTAGGCTGTCTGCCCCTCTCTGGGGCCCTCTGCCTCCAGCTTCTCAGAGTCTTCAGTGACATGAGGGCCTAGATGTCATGATTCTGCTTTGGAAAATGTGAGGAGGGCATCTTTATAAATGAGGCAGTCTCCAGATTCCAGAGGAAATTCAATTACATTTTTCTTGTCTATTCAGCTGATTTGTTAAAAAAAAAAAAAAAAAAAGTTCCGTAAGAGAGCAGGGGAAAGGAAGTACGACGTCTCATGATTTAGTTAGTGTGGCTTTTCTGTGACCCAGTTCTCTTACAGGTTGGATGATTTTCTTTGGCAAATTGAATAATTTTCACAAGTCAATTACATACACTCCCTTAGCCTGTTTGAGAGTAATGAAATAGCCCTAATAGAATAAAACAGTAATCCCCAAGATGATGATGTTGGCCATTATTAAGTGTAACAATAGGAATTAATTATGACAGCAGAAAGGATAATTGATGACTCGGAGAATGGACTCCCAAGCTCTCTGTTGTGACTTCAGAGACATTTGAAGAGCTAGCTCCGTGTCTTTTGGTGGCTTTTGAGCGTGGTTATTAATAACATTTTTTTTCTGAACTCCTTATATTTGGTTAGCCTTTCATAAGATGCTTGTCATGCTTGGAGTCTTGTTTTAATTTCACCGACATGAGGTCCCAGGCCTTGTGCTGAGCAATTCAGACGTGTGAACTCTGTCCCTGCAATCTCTCCGTGATAGGTATGGCTCTGTTACCAACAAGGACGCTGATCTAGGCAGAGTTGGGACACGGGTTTAGTCCAGTCCTGCTGGGACACAGCTGATCCAGAACTTGGATCCAATCTGCTTCCAGGTCAGTCTTTAACCCCTGGCTCCTTCCTATCTACCCCTCACTGGAGCCTTAAAGTTCTCTGCAAACTGGGAATGCTCAGTTCCAGTTCTATTTTCCTAAGGAATAAGACAGTTTCTGAAATGGATATTAAGACATTTGCAACAACTGTAGAGCTAGTAAGTCAGCCCAGGGCTGGGATGCAATCCCCTGTCTTCTGGCTTCAACTGAGTGCATTTTCTATTATGCCTTTATGAGGCAACAAATTATATTATCCAAGTTGGTATATAGTATTTCTAGAATGTTGAAACATGGAGGAAAAAGTAACACTGTTTTCCATTGGGAAAGAAATTATATACAGGTGCTGAGGGCCAGTAGAAACATATACAGTTCTTTTTAACTAGAGAGCCTATTAATTTAAAGGCATAGACTCACACGATGTCTGATGTCAGGGGATTGCATTGTGTCCGAATAATGCTTAAGCTGTCCACTCATAAGAAGTCTCTGTGGAATGTCATTAATGCAGGTTCTCTGGCTCCAACCTGGGTATTCTCATCCAACAGATCTGAGGTCAGGCTCGGGAATCTGAATTTTTTTTTAAAGTATAACTTACCATTTTATTTTTCCAGGGTGTTTTTTCTTCTATCCTCATGAAGCTACTTCTTTATGTGGGCTTTGGTGGAGGTCATGGTGCCGCACCAGCGATTCCTCATTACCTCACTATGGATGGCACAGCTCACGTAATAATGCAGCCTGACGTAGAGTTCGGAATGCACGTAAGCAACACCGAAGATACTTGCTTCAGATATATCCCTGTCAGCAGAGGCCTCTATAGTGTCCCAATGAGGAACTGCTTTTTCCTCCTTCTTCTCCATCTGCCCTCTGCCCTGGCAACCTCCTCCCAAAACAAAACGAAATTTAAAAGAAGGATCAAACAAACAAACAAAAACAACAAAACCCCAAACTAAAACAAACAAAGAAACAAAACAAAAGGAAAAAAGAAGGAGCAGAATCTCGCGGTGGAAGCTGCCTTGTGGCCAGGTGAGTCACAGTTTACCTTTTAAGCCTTTCATCTTCACTTGGAGTCACCAGAGTCCTCGGGCTGGCTGAGGCCTCTGGTTTCTGCTACACCACTGATAATGGGCCCTCACTGGGGCTCCTCTTGGATATCCTGTTGTTGTCCTGTGTCGTGGAGATCCTGCAGTTTGGGATCTGTAGGTCTGGGGCTCTGACCTTTTTAACAGGTCCGCGTACCCAGGTGACTGATGCTGGTCTTCTAAATGCGGAGTGGTGCAGACCAGCAGATTACCACCCTGTTCAGATTTACTGGAATACTAGGAAATTAAGACCCAGGGCTAATAGGGTACTGAAGTACTTTAGTTTGTTCATAAGGTGATATTTACGAAATTCAGAGATTAATTTATTCTTATTGAATCATGGATTCACTAATGTAATTTTTTTGTTTGTTTATTTCTCGAGACAAGGTTTCTCTGTGTATCCCTGGCTCTCCTAGAACCTTCTCTGTAGACCAGGATGTCTCTGCCTCCCGAGTGCTGGAATTAAAGGCCTGTGACACCACTGCCTGGCTAATGTCATTTATTAAGTGAATTAAATCTTTCATATACATGAAGCTACAAGCTACAGTTTTAAGGAACTGAATCTTACTGAAGTCTTTTAAACTTAATGAATGTAAGCAATAATACATACTTTTCCAGAAATTAATTTGAATAGTTACATCACATTAATGCATAAAATCAAATAAATTCTAAATTCAAGCAGAGGGTTTTCCTAGAGACCTAGAGAGAGGTTGGCCAAGAAGATATCCATATAAGGAAACCAGACGGGAGTGTCCAGGATCCTCTGGGGAACAGGAAGCCCGGATCTGGCTCTACTCAGGAGTGGACTGTTGGCCTGGTTGTAAGCCACGTTCTCTGAGCCCTCCCAGCCCAGTCCAATATGTCTACTACAAATTACCATCCTTTCTTAATCCGCCTCACACCTTAAAAAAAATTAACCCTTTTTAGTTTATTTTGTAAGACTTTGGATGACCCAGTTCAAGAGTAACTCAGATGCAATGGTTTGTAGGATTTTCACAAGGATCATATTGTATAGTTTTAGGAGTAATTGGGAGATCATAGAGCCAGCTATCTTTAGATAATGAATATTTGGAATGTGGAATGGCCTTTAATTCCCTTGTCCTTCCCCACATCCATAAACACAAACCCAAGTTACACACACACACACACACACACACACACACACCACTAGTGCACATATGCATATGTGTACTGACACTTTCATTTTAGCGTTTCTTTTTGCTTTCTTTAACCTAAAATTTTTTTAAGGTAATAAAGTGCACTGATGCTTTGGGGTCATTTTTCTACCCAAAGAGTTCAACAGACAGACAGCTATAACATTATAAAATTCCAGCTTGGAAAGGGGGTTTGGGTGTGTGATGGAGACCATCTGCAATCCTAGTGCTTGCCATACTTGTCAGATTGGTTCAAGACTTACCGTAAAAGGAGGCTCTGGTCTAAGTGGGCCTTACGACCCTAAAGACAGAACTGAGGATGGGAAGTTAAAATAGCCCCAACCCCAAATGATCAGAAGGCATTAATAAGACCAAAGACAGCGATCGGAAGACAGGAGTCAGGAAAAACGCCGCATCCCAAGCGAAGCGTCCTGCTCTCTGTGAACTGCCTTTCTATAGCCTGCAGCTGCCCTGATGGATGCGATGCAGAATGTATGCTTTTAAAGAGCTCTGGGTGTTCCTTATCTTGCTCAGTTGCTTAATGAAAATTGAAAGGACTGCACGGGCCCTGGGTGAGATCAGCTGTGCACTCTCCTCTCTTCTCCCACTTCATTCCTGGCCAGTCCAAGACACGATTAGGGCGTTTCATTTGATTTTCTTTCTTTTCGGGCAACGCGTTGTGCACCCATCAAATAATGTTTGGTAATCAATTCTTGATCTCACCTGGAGGTCAGTCAGTGGCACCATCTAAATTGTCATCTCATTTCTTTCTTTAAAGAAAGTCCATCTATTTCTTTGAGCACATGAGGATTTCAGAGGCAAGTAAGGTACTAAACCATTCATGAAATAAATGACTTTTATTTTTTTCTCGCCAAGACTGGCAGATGTGGGAAGACGGACGTAGTTATTTAAAAGGATCTCTTTTATTTAAAGTTCCTGTTAAAGCTAGGTATGGTGGCACAGACCTGTACTCCTAGCACTCAGGAGATGAAGATAGGATGATTATGCTTTCAAAGTCACTGTCAGCTATATGATGAGGTCAAGGCCAGCCTGGGATAAAAGATCAAAGAACACAACAAGTTCCAGTTAGGATCTCACTTAACTCTTCTCAAGTGTTCATTCTGAGAGCTTCTCATCTGTTAGTTACTTTTATTTGGGGATGATGAAAGGAAGGATGCTGTAAATTGAGAGCCAAGCATTGTTTGTTGACACCCACAACAGCAGGTAAACAAGTTTGCAGTGGCCCAGATGGGTTAGCACAAGGAAGTAACATGTGTGGATGGACAGAAGTAGAAAACTTTCAAAACTGTGGCTCAGGAATTGCAAGATTAAAGGTTAGAGGCTTGAAACACAAAATACCCTTTTTTTTTTCTTTTTCTTTTTGGTGCATGTTCACATTCAGGCACCTGTCTGCTGTGAGCACCATCAGTTGGATAAAGTTTTATTTATCCCTAGGATCCTGAATCTTTCGGAGATTCTCAGAATCTTTAGCAAAACCTCCCTCCGCTATTGTGTCTTTCAGGATGTTCCTGCTCCAAATCCGCTCCCAGCAACTCTTGGCTTTTCAAATTGATAATTTGAAAATGGTGCTCTCCCTCCACGTAATGACTCCATCTTGTCTGCTGAGATGATTCAGAGCGGCAGTTGTCCCCCACAGGTCAGACTCGTTAAGTGAGATTGCGATGAGCAGGCACAGGTACCGGCGCTGCTTAACTGTGGGAACAATGGGCTAGCAGAAGGTGAGAGCAGCGTTAGCAGCAATCTCCTCCCTGCATCCACAGCTCCGTCTTCCTTGGCGCCCCATTTGGAGCACGCACTGCGCTGAAGCCAGATCCTTAGGGCTTGCATGAAATACAATAGCATTTTTAAAAGGGATTTGTTCTAAAGAACATTTGTTCTGAGGCATTTTGGGATATCTTTGTAAAGACCTTTGTTTTCCTCCATTGCCAGCTCCATCTCTTTGCTAGAATCTCCTGATGAGTGAGTGGTTTTGCTGAAAGAGGAACAAACCAGTAAAGCAAACACATATTTATGAAATCAATAAAATCCTACGTATTGCTTCTCATTTGGTGATGCTTCTGTTTCATTGTTTCACTCTATGGTCCAGTGTCTACTAGTCTGGTCACTGAATAAGGATATGGCCAATATGTAGATAGCCAGAGAAAGTACTGGAGGCAAGGTATTCCCCGGGTCGTGGGGGAAGACCTGAAGGTCTAAGGAGACTCCCAGCTGTCTGAGTACATTTCAAGACAGCCCGAAGCTCCAGGGTCCTGGGCCTGATTCTTGGTAAAAATCTCACTTCCTGCGGAAGCTGCTCACCAGAGCGCCTCTCATCTCTAGTTAGAATTCACAGAGCTTCAGTCTCTCAACTCTGTGTTTTTGCCTTGACTTTTTAAAAGTGGCCACAACAGCCACTGAGCAGTGAGGGGGCTGTCTAATGAAACATGCCCTGACAGTGGAAACTGTTATAAAGTGTCACATAGTCGTGACCTATGCTCAAGGGACGTGGCTTTCTTTCTTTTCCCCTTATTTACTTTTTTTGGTTGTGATAAAATACGTATCATATAAATTTATTGTTTTAATCATTTTTAAGTATGATGCTCAGTGCCACCCAGCACAGTCACTCCTGGGTAGCTCCAGAATATTCTGTCATCCCAAATTGAATTGTACCCATTAATAATGCCTCCTGCTCCCCACGTCCCTCTTGGTGGCCTCATTCTGCTTTATGTCTAGGACATTTGGCTCTTTTTGACAATACTGCCAACTCCGAGTATTGCTTAACCTTGGGAACTTTCTGTTGTGTATTTTTAAAACCCATCAGAGAAAATGCACAGCATCCAGGGAAGGCACAAACCTCCAGGGGTCCATTTGAAAGAATGATTACGCCAATAACGATGCTTGTGGAAGGAGCCGTGGTCCCTGAATGAGGCAGGCTCTTGAGAGGCTGTGCCAAACTTCAAACCCCATTTCTGCTCTGAATGACCAGTGATCGAGAGGAGCTGTGTGCTTCCAAGGGAAGACAGTTCAATCACGGGGCCAGCCAACGCATGGAAATGGATGGCCTTTCGGTCTGCCATGTGGTTATTGTTGGGCGAGAAGGCGTTTGTAGTTTGTTCTGCGGCCTTTGTGATGAAAGCACCATGGGGCCAAGTGGCTCATTTGTCTCAGTTTATCGAATTGCCAGACCAAGGTGAAGATCTGGAACGGTTTAAAGGATAGAAATGAAGCCTGTGTGGGTCTGCGGCTGGATGCGGTCCCGGCTGTGGGAATGAAATCGGTTGTTTCTCTCCCTCTCTTCCTCCTCTACACCCTCCCACGGCACCCAGCTCCCAGAGAAGAAAGCAATCAATCCATTTTGAAAATAATTCATGCAAGCATAGTAGAGAGTGTGAAATAGGCTTAATGCCAATCTGGAGAATTCTTACCCTAAGAAAATTCTAGTCCCTTTCTGAACAGAATTGGGTCTGTCTTGTCTGAGTTGCCTTGATAATTATGTCGACTTACCCTTTCTCTTTGTCTTTAGGCACATGTGGATCTTGCCAGAAGTTAAATTATGCCTTTGGTTTCAGTCACGTCTTCCTGGAAAGTTTTGTTTATGCTATATTTAAAGTTTTTTAAAAACAAATGTACAGAGTTTACATGTAGAGAAAAGAAAAACACATACAGATATAAATATCCGGCAAAGGGAGAATAAAAAAGAGAGTTAGTTTGTTGGTTCCATTTAAACATGTGGTAAACAGTTTGTGGATACAATTCAGTGGGACTTTTTCCTTACTCCATGACATGTGTTTCCAAGCACATGCTGACTAGGGCAGGGACTGGCTTTGTGTTTCTGTGTGCCCACAGTGGTGGAGACATTCCCTCAGGGCTCCAGGAATATCTCTCCTAGGCTATGAGAACACCTGAAGGCATAACTTCAGCATGTGAATATTGCTATCCGCCCAGGAGCTGGAGATGGAAACAGTTTTGTAAAAATGCAAGACTTAGGTTTGTCCCCTCACGGTCACAACAGATACGTTTCTTTATCAGATTACCTGGAAGTGGGACAATAGACCGAAATTTGATGTGAGAAAGAGTCTTTCACAAGGGTGTGGGCTTGGAGCCAAAGAGGGCAGTCTTTGGAGAAGAGGCAGGGCTAAAATGTGAAGGTGGGTAGCTCCGGGTGATTTGTCCCTTTACCTCAGCAGCTCAAGCTTTTACTTTCTCTTTCCAGCATGGTTATCTGGTCCGAATTCACAAAGAACCTTCCTGTGAAGGGTGGTTAGTGATTAGCATGGGCATTGGCCTGCCCTCAGATGTCTGATTGTATTGGGCTCCAGCTTCTCTACCTCTGATGTGAGGGTCTATTCACTGAGTGAGATGCTAAGCACTCTTGAGAGAATCATGGGAGAGTGGGACTTGTTTTTCTGCTCTTCAATGATACTACTCCCTAGAGAGATGATGGGCCATGCATATAAGCCATGGTTCACTAGGCACACGAGAATAGCGGCCTCTTTGAGAACTAACGTGCTCAGGCCGGGATCTGCCTGGCTCCGTAGTGTCCAGCATGATGGGCCATGGCTAAGACAGCGGCACAATCTGTGTAGCCTGAGTGACAGAGGCTGAGCTGGGGAAGGCTCATGTGCTTGGCAGCCTGACAGTCACTAGGCTCCTGCCTCTGGCCATCTCCATATGATAGGAAAGTTATGTTGCCATTGGCATATGAGAAGGGAATTCGTGAAAGGAGACAAGTGCTGACTTGATTACTGGGGACCCAGTTTCAATCCTTATCACTGCCACTTAGTGTGTGACTGTGGGGAGTTACTAACCACCTCTGAGTCTCTTCCTCATCTGTGAAACTAGCATGTTGATTACAGCTATCTTATGAAACTCTCCTGAGGGTTCAAGATAATATGTGTAAAGTCCTTGATTCGATTCCCAGCCTAATAATCAGTAGCATAGGGGAAGCATCTCTATCATATTCACCTTCTAAAAACAGAAGGACAAAGTCCTTAGAAAAAAACAGTTCTCCTTTTTCTTCTTCTCCCCCTCCTCCTCCTCTTCTTCCTTCTCCTTCTTTTTCCTATTATTATTATTATTATTATTGTTATTACTATTATTATTGTATTTCTTCATTTTAGTTTGTGTGCCCGAGTGTTTGTAGGCATGGATGTGTACCACGTTCATGCCTGGTATCCTTGGAGTTCTGAAGGGGGTGTCAGATGCCCTAAAACTGGAGTATGGAAGGAGACAAGCTACCACGTAGATCTTAGAACCAACCCAGGTCCTCTGCAAGAGCAACAAGAACTCTTAATTGCTGAGCCATCTCTTCATCCCCCCAAACAGTCTGTTCTTAATAAGCGACCAGGTAGGCATTGCTGCCCCCGTTAACAGAGTTGCTTGCTCAAGATAATACATCTCACCTTCCAAATAAGATGGCTCCTAGTGAAAGAAACACATGGAAACCCCTCAACCCTTCCTATTTATTCATACAAACACTGACACAGAGCAGGAAGTGGTCCCTGGAGCCATCAGTCGTGACCATGAATCTCCTCCGGCATGTCTCTGTGAGAAACATTGTGGGGCGTAGATGCAGGCTCCCTCTCCCAGGAGTGGAATACAGGGAGAGAAGCAAGCTCAGAGACCTCCCATCAACAGGCCAGGTAGTCAAGGACACAGGGCCCCCAGAGTCTGTGCTCCCAGAGCCTGTGCTCTAGATTGGGCCTCATTTATTTAACAAGAAACTTCACTTTGGGAAATAAATAATTAGACAGACACAAACAATAAAAGATTACTCTTCACTCATATTCAAGGCTGTGCCGGTTAGCGGTGTTTGTCAGCTTGTCACGAACTAGGGTCCCCTAGAAATAGGGAACCTCAGCTGAAGAATTACCTTCATCGGATTGCTCTAGTTACATCTGTGGGACGTTTTCTTGATTAATGATTGGTGTGGGAAGGTTCAGGTCACTGTGGGGTGACTACATAAATCCTGTCAGTCTTCTAAACAAGAAACCAGGTGAAGGCTAAGCTTTTGATTTCTAAGCAAACTCTGATCTAGCATTTTCCCATAGCACAATGCTGAGCAAAACGCTTGTCTTTGACTACAAGTGCCTCACAAGGAGACTGTGCTAACTATAAAACCCGTAAGATAAGATGTTCAAAAATGGCTCTGCACGCTGAATATTGCTGCTTATTAGACCACTGTCATATGTGGGTTTTCTGTATTTTAGACACAGCATTCCAAGAAATTATTCCTTCAACATATCAACTCATAATAATCTCATCTAAACTACAGCTGGTCACGGAGTGGTCAGAAAACATTGCCCTTGGCCCTGCACCTTGAGCCGTCGTCTCACAGTCTAGGACCCTGCTTCCCAGAGAGCCCTCCCCTACAGAGGATTCCTCATGCCTCTCGTGTTCCTACCACAGAGATCAGCCCCTCTGTGCTGACTGCTGGAATCTGAGGACCCCATTTCTCCAGCCAGAAACAATCTCTTGTTGCAACCTGAGAGCTAAAAGGAAGGGGTCTGTTCACACTTCCGTTTTTCTTCATTCCATGACTCAGAGTTGGCATCAGGACAGGGAGCCAGAGAGTCCTGACTGTGGCTTGCTGTGCTGAGGATAGAGAGGGGTTGGTTCCTTCCTTCTGTAGGAAACCGAAAGTACTCTCTGTAAACACATAGGCAGCAAGGAAGCAGCAGCAGGAGGTCTAGCTGAAGCTCATGGTCTGACCATGATTTTTAAAGATTTTTAAAAAAATTTTTTTTAAAGATTTTTTTTCCAAATATTGAAGTTTTAAAAAGGACATTTCAAGTACTTACTTATCCTCATATGTAGCTCATTGAGACTGAAGGCTGTCCTCTGGCCTGCCCTGGAATGCCCCTCTCCCAGCCCTGACTCCAAAGGATTCTTTCTCTTCCCTGTTCCATATTGTCCAGGTCACCCTCTTCATGGCCCTGTTTACACTTGTTCTGTACAGGCCACTGTGAGTTAGGCCTTCCTTGGGATCCGCACCAATACAACACTGTCAGGAAAATTAAGGTTTTTCCAGATATAATAGTGACATATTTCCATTCCAGTAGTGTGGAGAGTTAAGGCACAGGCAGAAAGGAAATTAAAACACCATATTCTCTTACACACGAGAGATGCCCATTGCTAACATTTGCTGCATATGACTCTGTTTTCCACTCTATAGTTCAAGCACTTTATGCATTTTTCTGTTTTATGACGTTGAAATTTTATTATACTACAAATATAATGTACAAAGATTTTCTCATAGCATCAAAATATGTCTCTACAACACATGACAAGCTTCAGTGATGGCTCAGAACCCTGGGATGGATGGTTATCTGTCCCTTCAAACTGTTTTCTCCAGAGTCCTTAAACCTGTACCTCAGGGGACGTAGAGATGTCTCTACTCATCAGCGGGGCCCCTGGTTTATCCTGATACTGCTCCTCCAGCCATGTGTCAGTCAACATTTTATATACTATTTTTCGTTGTACAAATGAGTACATAATCCAGGCTGTGGCTGGTTTTAACTCCCATTTTAGAAGTTGTAGGTACACTCAGAATAAGTAAAGTGATACTCAGAAAAGAAGAAACTTGTATCAAAATCAGTTCTACCAATGACCTTAATCTGCTGAAAGTATCATTTTATTCAAATTGTCTCAGGGTACATGGTGAAGTAATTTCTTAGTAAATCTTTGGAAAGTATTGCTTCTGCAAATTTTAACCAAAATTAAAACTACTGTTAGAAATCCAAGTTTAACTCAATGATATATACACCAAATTCTCAGGGCAAGAAATTCCTTGTCCTCAGCCTTCTTCCCCTCCATATGCTAATCCCTCATTTATGGCTGACTCTTTGTGCCTTTTCCGATGTCTCCTTTGGATATGCAATTCCTATCTTTCCAGAACATTCACATTTTCGATGCCTCTCACCATTCTTCCCAACTTCGTGGGTAACTCAGGGATGAAACTCATTTATAAAGTGACAGCGTAATCAATGGACACTTTAGCTAGTTCTTCTTCGCAGTAAGGGAGGAAGAAATAACAAACACCAGGGCCATGAGGACCCAGCTGTCATGCTGGATTAGCCAGCTAACCTTCTGTTAATCCTGGGGCCACCCATATTTAAAACCAGCAGCCACAGAACTCTAGAAACACTTACCTACCAAGGGGATGCAGCTGCAGATGGTTGGCTTATCTCTGGTCCCAGGTAGAGTACACTGTGTCTGGCTTAGCCCAATCACTGCAGAAACAGACACCTTTGCACTGAGCAGGAGAGAGAGAGAGAGAGAGAGAGAGAGAGAGAGAGAGAGA
>CABHPH010139138.1:14714-43056 GCA_902168325.1 Peromyscus nudipes
AGAGAGAGAGAGAGAGAGAGAGAGAGAGAGAGAGAGAGAGAATGCGTCAAGGACAATGGGTGCCATTTGGGAGCACTGTTAAATGGGTAGGCTATATTTCAAACATTAAAGTTAAATCTTACAGTCTATGGACTTTTCATATCTTAAAGAAATCCATTATTTGGAAGTGCAGCCAGAGAGAAGGTTGGGGATTGATGGGGTGCAGAGATGGTGATGGAGGCTCTGCTGATAGGAAGTTCCAGAGAGATGCTCCAGCTGCTCCGTCACATAGCCATAGATGATCTTTCCAGAACATTAGCCCCATAAGTGGCCCTCCAAGAGATGCCCACTTTCAAACATTTCTGCAACTCCTACTCATGCAACCAAGTCTTTCCTGCATGTCTCCATCATCTCCACCATTTGCATGTTCACATCAGACCATCTGCTGTGGGCCAGGCGACAGGTCAAGGGAAGGGCCAGTTTGCTAGAGAGAGCCAAGTCCTGAAAGGAGATTGTACGTCAGAGTTATTAAGAAACCTGAGCAAGCCGGGCGGTGGTGGCGCACGCCTTTAATCCCAGCACTCGGGAGGCAGAGCCAGGTGGATCTCTGTGAGTTCGAGGCCAGCCTGGGCTACCAAGTGAGCTCCAGGAAAGGCGCAAAGCTACACAGAGAAACCCTGTCTCGAAAAACCAAAAAAAAAAAAAAAAAAAAAAGAAACCTGAGCAAGTTCGTGATGGCATCTACTGTGACATGTGATGTAAGGACTCCTGGATAATGCTTTTCTAATATTTTCTTAAAGAGCCAAATAGCACTCAAGTGTGGTAAAACGCACCTATAACCCCAGCACTTGGGAGCCTGAGGCAGGAGGATTGTGAATTGTAGCCCAGTCTGGCTCACAGGGGAAGATCCTGTTTAAAAAAAATATTTTTTAAGTCATTCTTAGTTGAGGGGTCATATAAAAGGAGACACTAGTGTTTGGCCTTTGCTTAAATGGTCCCTGTTCCCAGTCTTCATGCCACCCAGGTACAAGTGTGTGCAGCAGAGGAGGCCTTCCCACCAACCCATGCCAGTCAAATGAAATACTGCAATGCCCACAGGACACTGTCTACCATGTAGTAAGTGCTGGGGCTAGGAAAGAGTAATGAGCATCTTCTCCTCCTGGTACATACATTTTCAGCCTGCTTATGAAAACCTTCCCCAGCCCTTCTTGTTCTGCCTTCAACTAGGTTGGTTCCAAGGTGATGCTAACCTTGAATAATTGAACTGGATACAGTTTTATTGTTTTCTGTCTCCTAGAATATGTACAGCATGGTCTTATCTACTGACTGCTGTAGAGTGTAGATACTTCTCTCTTCTAGCTTCGTGGGATTTTCTACTATCCTTTACTGATTTCTAGTTCCATAATGGTGTGATGATAGATACTGTACGGTCTCTATTCTTCTAAAGTTAGTAAGTTATGCTTTATGGCCTCAGAGAAGACTTAGTGGACGTTTGATATATGCTTCAGAAGACATGTGTGCACCCTGCTGACTGACAGTGATGCTCAGTTCTGTTCAGTTCTTACATGTTTCAGCCTGTTAGGTTGCCTCTATTTCTGGAAGAGGATGCTTAGGCATCTGGCTACAGCTGTGGATTGATCTATTTCTTTCAGTTCTATGAGTTTTCCTTTGCATATTTCAACGCTCTACTGGTAGGCACATGCATGCTAAGGATTATTAGGTATTGGGGACTGGTCTTTAATCATTGTGTGATACTCCATTTATCTTTGATAATTATATTTGCTCTGGTGTCTGCTCTGTTTGATATCAATGGAGCTGTTCCTGCTCTCATTTTATTAGTGTAAGCAAGGCATACTTCATTTTTAATCCTTCAGTGTCTGAAGATAGAGTAATTTCTTAAAATAAAGAACATATAACTGCATATTGTCTTGAGCTGTGCCACACATGGCTTTCCCAGGTGTATTTAGATCAGTGGCATTTAAAGTGATTCCTGTTCAAACTGCATCAATGGTTACCATACCTGTGACCTTTAAAATTTATTGCTCCTATGCTTCATTCCTACACTTGTCTCCTCACCATTTTCTGTCTTTTTATATTAATTAAGCACTTTATATGGCTAAATCTTCTCTCCTTTCTTAGCATTCCAATTGCATTGCCTCTGTGTTATATTTTGGCTTGGTTTTAGTTTATTTATTTTAGTGGCCACCCTAGAGTTTGTGATATAGACTGATGTTTAATGCAAATCCATTTTCAAATAACAGAAACAGTGAAAGCATTTTACAATCTCAATGTTCTCCTTCCTTCCTTCCTTCCTTCCTTCCTTCCTTCCTTCCTTCCTTCCCTCCCTCCCTCCCTCCCTCCCTCCCTCCCTCCTTCCTTCCTCTCACTTCTCCTGTCAGAGCTATCATTCATTTCTCTTGTAAACAAATGTACACCAGCATGTAAACTGTATATATATAGTACACACAAAAGAGTCTAACACATTTTTCTTATTATCACTTTGAACAAGCTGTTATCTATTACATCAGTTAAGAGTGAAAAATCAAAACAAACAAACAAACAACAACAACAACAACAAAACCAGGGGCCTGCAGCAATGGTTCAGCCATTAAGAATATATATTACTTTTTCAAGGACCCAAGTTCAGGTCCTAGCAACCATGTCCAATGGCTCCCAATCACTTTGAATGCCATCTCTGGGGAGATCTGAGGCCTCCGCAGGCACCTGCATTCATGTACATACACCCTTCACACACACACATACAATTTTTTTGTATTTATGAGTGTTTTGCCTATATGTATTCTATGCACCACATGCATGTCTGGTGCTCTCAGAAGCCAGGAGAGGCCATTAGATCCCCCTCGAAATGGAGTTAGAGTGTGAGGCACCGTGTGGATACTAGAATCAAGCAGGGTCCTCTGGGAAAGCAGCCAGTGCTCTTAATTGATGACCTATCTCTCCAGCACAAATGTTATGGGAGCAACCAATCACTCTTTGATTGGATTTAAGGCCCACTCCATGAGGTGGAACTCCTACCTTAGACTGCTAAATTAACCCAGAACCCCAGACTAGATAGGACATAGGCCTCGGGGGAAACTTACTACTTACTATTATTCTGCTAAAAGAGCATCATAGCAATAAAATAACTCCTAGTTATGTATCATTATATTCATAGATCCGTGCATTACCCTCATCAGAGAAGCTTCTTCTTGCAATAGATGGCAATTAACAGAGGCCCACAACTAAACAATACACAGAGAGTGAGAGACTTTGGAGCATCAGTCTTCAGTGGGATGTCTTTATTAAACCTTTCCTCTCAAGGCTTGTATCTATGTGGAAGAGGAGGCAGAAACATTTTAAGAGCCAGAGGTGGTGGCTGACTCCAAGGAAACAGTGTCTTCCAGACACAACAGGGCTGATGCACATATGAACCCACAGATTGTGACGGCACACCAAGACCTGCACAGGTGCAGACTGGGCAAAATCCCAGTGCTGACAAGGGACAATGGATGCAAAGTCCCGCCCCCTAATCAAGAAGCTGTTTGCAATTGATACCTGCTGGGAAAGGGAAAATCAGTTTTCGCCAATGGAGCGGCACTGGGTATGTACTCCAGGGCAGACCCCTGTCCGGGAGTATTTGGCCGGCACGAAACAGACTCGTGTTTTCTTGGCTTTCGTTGTATTTTTGGTTTGTTTTGGAACTTTGTGTGTGTGTGTTACTGGTTTTTGTTTATGATTTTTGTTTTTTGGGGTGTTGTTTTTGTTTTTTGTTTTTTGAGAGAGAAATGGTACATAAAGCTGGATGGATAGGGAGGTGGGGAGAGTTTGGGAGGAGTTGGGGGAGGAGAAAACATATTATATATTTTATAATATGTTTATATAAATATATATATAGTACAAAATATATTATATTAAATGTTGACTAAAAAATTTAAACTGAAAAACATTTTGAGCCTTCACCTTAACCTTACTCCCCAACACTCTTCCTTTCTTTATGTAACTCTGAGATTCCTGCTCTGTGAAGAACCTCACACATTTCTTACAAGGTGGGTCTATTGGCCACACATCCCTTAATCTTCGTTTGTCCAGGAAACTATCTTTCCTCCCCTTCTAAGGAGAACTCCACAGGGTAGAGAATTGTTGGTAAGTGGTGTCTCTGAACAGCTTCACATACTTCACTCTCCTTTCTTCTGGATCTTAGGGTTTCTGAGGAGACCTGAATGTAACTTTTATCTTTGGTTCTGAATCCATATGGTATCCCCACTCTGGCTCTTCTCCTACTTGTACATTCTATTTTCATTTATATTTATGTGCATCCTACATGTGTGTGGATGGAGGGGGCCGGGGAAATGAATTCCCTGAAGGTGGAATTACAATGGTGTGTGAGTTGCCTGTTGTGGACACCAGGAAGTGAACTCCGGCCCTTTGAAAGAGCAGCAAGTGCTCTTAACTACTGATTCATCTCTCCAGACCATTTTTTTGTTTTGTTTGTTTGTCTGTATTTTAATTTTTGATTTTGAATATAGTTTGTAAGTATGAATTTTTGAGCATTTATTCTGTTTGATGCTTTTTGAGAATTCCAAACCTATAATTTGTGGTCTGATATCCATTTGGGAGGAGTTTCTGCTGGTTATTACTTCAAAACTCTCGTTTTTCTTCTCCTGGCATTCCTGTTGCACGTATCTGTTTTATTAATTCTAGAGTTCTTACATGTTCTGTCCTATTTTTTCCCATCTTTTTTCTTCTTTGCCTTTCAGTTCAAGTTGTTTTGAGAAACCCAAAAAGTCATATTCTTTTCTTAGTTGGGGACAGTGCTCTAGTGTGGCAGTGAAGACACTCTCCATCTCTGTTACAGCGGCTTTTGTTTGTTTGCTTGTTTGTTTTGGTTTTGGGTTGTTTGTTTGTTTGGGTTTTTCATGACAGAGTTTCTCTGTGTAGCTGTGTGGAACTCACTCTGTAGACCTGGCTGGCCTTGACCTCAGACATCCGCCTGCCTCTGCTGGAATTAAAGACAAGCACCACCACCGCCCAGCAATGTCACATTATTCTTTAATGAACTGCATTTCTTTCTAGTCCTTTTCAGAGTTTCTAACTCTCTGCTTAGACTGCCTATGTATTCTTGAATGTTGTCTACCATTTTTATTAAAGCTTTGGGGACATTTATCATTTACTTTGACCATCCCAACATTCCCGTCACATCTAAGTCTAGTTTGCTTGTTTTGTTTCTTCAAAACGTGCATTTTGCCTTTTAGACTGTCTTGTAATTTTTCTGTTTGTTTCTCATGAGATATGATATATTGAGTAAGAGAAACTATTGACTAAGTCTTTACCAATGTGGTGGAGGGCGAGGAAGTATTCTGTGGTCTGTAATTAGCTGTCAGCTTTCTAGGTTGTTGTTGGTTTTCAATCTTTTTTGTGGGGCCCCTCCACCCAGCTCTCAAATAAATCACATACAAGGGCTTATTCTTAATTATGAATACCCGGCCTTAGCTTGGTTTAGTTTCTAGCCAGCTTTCCTTAACTTACCCCATGCACCTTTTGCCTCTGGGCTTTTCCTGTTCTCTAACTTCTGTAAATCTTGCATTTACTCCATGGCTTGCTGTGTAGCTGGGTGGCTGGCCCCTGGAGTCCTTCTCCCCCTTTGGCTCCTAGATCTTAGATCTCTCCTCCCAGATTTCTCCCTCTATACATTCTCTCTGCCTGCCAGCCCCACCTATCCTTTTTCCTACCTTGCTATTGGCCAGTTCTTTATTAGACCATCAGGTGTTTTACACAGGCACAGTAACACAGCTTCACAGAGTTAAACAAATACAATATAAACAAAGTAACACACCTTCAAATATTCTGCTACACTAGGTAGCCAGGACTCACGGACTGTGAACTTTACAAGTAGCTCTTACCCCTCTCATAGGTGGGACAGGTTGGCGAGAAAAAGCTGGGGTTGTATATTTCCCTCCTCACAGCCTGGTTTTTGCACGCTGTATAATACTCTCTCTGCATCCCAAAGGCTGACCATTCACTTTCCCATTGATGGATGTCTTTGTCTTGATAGCTTGATGATGTTCCTATACGTGTCTCCAGTTTTTCCCAATGTATTTCCCACTAATACACCTATTAGTGTTCATGACTTTAAAGTCCTGACTTCTGACTCAGAGTGACAGATTTGTCCGTGGCTATTTTGTCAGAAGTTCTGTCTCCCTGTCTTCTGTTGCAGACCCTCTAACCACAGCTGCAACCCCCAGACCCAGCCTTTCACAGCCATCCTCATGGTGATTTTCCCATCAGTCAAATCTGGAGGAGCCTTGTCCTCCTCCCCTCCCACTCCAGATTTAAGCTAGCTCCTAACATTACTGAAATTAGCTTTTGACCCCAGAGATGGAAGAGGCCCACTCCTAAGGCAGCCTGGCCTCACATTAGAGGCTCCATGCTCCATCTTGCTTGAATGAGGTCTTCCTCTGGCTTTTCTAGACACAAGAGGCCCAGGGTGGATCAGAGACTTTTAGGATCAAAAATTTGGCACCATGTTGTTAAGTCTGACACCCTAGGCTGAAATCTGGCATACAGGCAATGGATCTGCCATGCGTGGGTTCTCCGTGTCTAAATATTAAAGAACAAAGAACAACAATAACGATTCAATCTTGGCGTTCACTTTCTCACTCATATTTCTCTTAGTCGCCGAAGCACACAGCCTGCTGAGAGCTGGCAAGCTCTGCAGCAGAGACGAGACAGACTGGCTTTGACTGCCCCAGGGTTACCTCTTGGACTTTGTTTCCTGGAAGGAATTTCTGCTGTCACTAGCTGGCCTTTGCTGGGAGACAGTCATAAAGCTTTCCTATTAGTCTGTTAACATTCAGTATCTCCTGTCTTCCCCCTCATTAAATTCCACTTCATCCCTTTCCATCTACAAATTTCTCTAAGGATAGAGTGGTAATGACAAGCCTGATTTCCCTCCATGCTGGCTGTGTGACCTTCAGCAACCTTTAACTTTCCCCATCTATATAATGGGCACAATGATTATTCCTGTCTCATAGTGGTTTTCTAATAATCCAATGACATAGTTCCTATGAGCATTTAGAAGCACGATGAAAATGTTTTTGACAGTCAGTAGGTTGTCCATGAGTCTTACCTGAAGCAGGTGTACTCTCAGGAGACACAAGCCAATGCATAGACGTGTTTACTTGTCACAATTGGACTGAGGAGGGCTGCTGCCATTGAGTGGGTAAAGTCCCCCAATGCTACTTAACATCTGACAGTGCAGAAGACAGCACCCAGGGACCCTACTCAACCAAAAAATAATTAATCATAAAATAAAAAGAATCAATCCACCCCATAACTCTAATGGGGCTGAGTCTGAGAAATCCTAGCTTAGCTGTGAGAATATTAATATTCCTGCGGAAGGAATAACTCTCTAGTCTGGACCAAGTTCATGGAGACAGAAATAGAAGAGATGTGAGCAATTGCAGAGTCTGATGTTATTTTAACAGATGGGTTTGTGACCAAAACAAGTGCGTGGTTATTAACAAAGGACCAGCTTGTACATACCACCGGGCATCATCTCTGTTATCAGATTATACGTCGTCAGCTCAGTATCCAAGAAGGAAGAGTCTGGGACTCTGCGTACATACTGGCTCCTCTTGTGCCTTTGATCCAAGAAGATAAACTACCTAGTCCCGAGGCTTCAGTTGGAAAAACTGAAGTGTTCCTAACCTCTTCTCTTATAAAAGAAATGCTGCCCAAATTTATTATCTAAAGAATTGAAATTTATCATTTTTCTTGACTCTGCTGAGTCTGATTTCATTCAGTTAGAGCAGACTCCATAATGGGTTCATCTTGATGAGTCTGCCAGCCCCTTGAAGGCTCTGTCATTAATTCAACTCATATTTAATGAGCACCATCTATTTGTTCAAATTATGCTCGATGCCGAAGAGATAATGGATAAATAAACATGGTTTCTGCTCTAATTTGCTTTCCATTGCTGTGAAAAAATACCATGACTGAGAGCCAGTTTGGGGGAGTGGGCCCAGAGAGATGGTTAAGTGGCTTTGAACACGTGCTTTTCTTGCAACGGACCCAAGTTAGGTTTCCAGCATCCACACGGTAGCTTACACCTAACCATAACTCCATTTCCCAGAATTCCAGATCTCGCGCCCTCTTCTGGTCTCCTCAGGCACCTGCCACATGCTTGGTACACATACATATATGCAGGCAAAATACTTATACACATGTTTTTTTTTTTTCAAGGCAAGATTGGGGAAAAACATGTCTATTTCATCTTACAGGTTGCATACAGCTCATCATGTGGGAAGCCAAGGCAGGAACTCAAAGCAGGAACTTGGAACAGAATCATGAATATTGTTTACTGGCTGGTTGCCCAGATTACATCTAGCTACCTTTCTTATATAGCTCAGTCCCTCTGCCTGTGGATGGTGCCACATTCATTGGTCTGGGTCCTCCTATACCAATTTCCAATCAAGAAAATGCCCCATAGACATGCCCACAGGCCAATTTGTTGGAAGCAGTTCTTCAGTGAAGGTTCTCTCTTCCCAGGTTTGTCAAGTTAATAACCAAGATCAGCAACTACAGTTCCAGTAGTTCTATACAGATGTGGTGGTTTGAATGAAAATGGCCCCCAAAGGCTTATAGGGAGTGACATTCTTGGGAGGGGTGGCCTTGTTGGAGTAGGTATGGGTTTGTTAGAGTAAGGGTGTCACTGGGGATGGGCTTTGGGGTTTCAGAAACCCAAGTCAGGCCCATGGCTCGCTCTCTTCCTGCTGTCTGCCAATTGGATATAGAACTCTCAGCTACCTCTCCAGTACCATGTATACCTGCTTGCTACCATGCTTCCTGCCATGATGAAAATAGACTAAACCTCTGAATGTAAGAAAGCCCCAATGAAATGCTTTCTTTTTTTTTTTTTTTTTCTTCGAGACAGGGTTTCTCTGTGTAGCTTTGCACCTTTCCTGGAACTCGCTTTGGAGACCAGGCTGGCCTCAAACTCACAGAGATCCACCTGCCTCTGTCTCCTGAGTGCTGGGATTAAAGGCGTGCGCCACCACCGCCCGGCCTGAAATGCTTTCTTTATAAGAGTTGTCATGGTCATGGTGTCTTCACAGCAATAAAACCCTAACTATGACAATGGAGGATTGAGACTATGTAAATAATTACAAGTGTGATATTAATAGATGTTAGAGAAGAGGTAGCATTTCAATGCTATGAAAGGAGACTTAGGGGAGTCCCAGGTGTTGAGGAAGTAGCCTTGAAGGCCATGAAAGGCTTCCGTTAGGTTGAAGGGCGACAGCTGATTATGGTTCTGAGGACCCACCCCATGGTCTCCTGCATACTAGGCGAATGCTCTGGGCTATCCTACAGTACCAGTCCAAGGGGAGGCACTTGGAAGACATATCACTATGGGATATTCAAGTGGCTTGATGCAGAGACTGCATTGCTGTTAAGTGGTTTGTGGCTTAGAAAAGGGGATTCACCCACTTGTATGAGTGGCTGGTTTTGTTCAAGCTTGGACAACAGTTTAGGTTTAATTCACTGTGCTATCAGCTCTTTATTGAAAAAGCAAAATGGTAGAATCTAGCAAATAATTACGTGCTCCTCTTCTGCCTCTCAGAGTCTTCAAATGTAAAGCAGCTTGCATCTTCTTCCTGATAGTCTCTTGTTCTACTTACTTTATTTAGCATCTTCTTCCTGATAGTCTCTTGTTTTATTTACTTTATTTAGCATAAGTTAGAGCTAACACATCCCCATTTTTAATAGCTCTTTCAAAGTCTGTTGATGTGCTCTTTGGAATGAATCATCCTAAATGCCTTCCCTCATGGGCAAGACCCATCTGTCAAGAGCTACAAAATTATCTTTCCTGCTTATGGGAGACATCTATGTGGAGCGGAGTGCCCTCCCTGCCAAGGAGAACGCTACCGCGGCTGCATGCTAATGGGCCAGTGCCCTGCAAACTCATCTTTGGGGATGTTCAGAAAAAGCAAAAGCTCGATGGTCCAAAATTAGTAATAAAAAGCAGTTTTCCTAGTCTGACCTACAAGCAAGCTTTGCCATGAGTACAGGATTGCTAAATTTAACAAACAAAACACAGCTCATCTTTCAGTATAAGTATCATACAAACTGCTTGTTAGTTATGTGAAATGCTTGCTTATGGCGCATTGTATGATATTTGAAAGGCTTTTGTTCTCTACTCTTCCTTCAGATTTTGACTTAAACATTTTCTCGATGGTGCCTCCAATGGTCAACCTGTTTAAAAGGAGTGACCTCTTTATCTCTCTGACTTGACTTTCTGCATTTGTAACATATATCAGCAAGTTATTTCTGTGTTGACTGTCTTCCCTTCTGGAATGGATTTTGGTCTGTTTCACTTAGTATAATACACCTTGCATACTGAATAAGCACTGACTCATTGACCTGAGTTTGAATTCTGGCTGCACAGTTTCTTCTGTGATGTCAGATGAGTTACATCGTTTTCCTTTCTTGGTTTCCTCACTTGTTCAATAAATAGAAGACTCGACTCCTTAGGGTGGGCATGTGAAGAAGTCCATAGCATCCTCCCGACAATGTCTGGATGTAATAAACATTTAATATGTGGAGCTTATTATACAGCCATTAAGTTTTTATTGATTATCCTTTGGATCTTATAGAATGCTTTAGGTGTTTGAGAGAACCTGATGAACAACCCAATGTCCTCACCTTTAAAAAGGTGATAATCTAGTGGGATGATACACACACGGTTGTAGATTATAGTAAATGCTGCCTATGTGGTAGCAACATGATCTGTGTGAGCATTAGGAAGGCATCAGACCCAGAAGTGGGTTATAGGGAGGGTAGTGGGAAAGGGTTCATGGAAGAATTGATATCTGAAAATAATAGGCTGTGGTTAATCAGAAGAGGATGAGGTGGTGTGGATGGGGTAAAATTAATATTTCAGGAGCAGGTTAAAATGGACAGCAGGGCTCAGAGGCCACAGGTGTGCACATGGCTTCTGTGTTTGAGAAGAGAGAAGGTAGGCTTGTGTGTCTGGCTCATGGAAGGAGGGCGTTGACATGCTAGACCATGGAGTTTAGACCCTAACTGAAGAAGAGAAGTGTCATGAGGGCCAAGCTTCATGTTCTGGGAGAATCCCTTCATGTCAAGTGTGGAGCCTGGGTTCAGTGGACTGCAGGTGACACCAGGTAATGGAAATTTGAATAATCATAGCAATAAAATATAACAGGCATAGGTCTAGAAGGGACTTGGGTGATAACTAGAAAGTATAACATAGGGTATTTGAGCATCAGTTGTCTCCTTGAATTCCATAATGATTTCTCTGTTTTCTATGGTTATTTTTTTTTCTTATAAAGACAGGATCTAATTTTGTTATCGTGTATCACTGGCCCCATAGGATAAACTGAGAAATATCCTGTTTCCTGAACTTACTAGAAGACTGTGCATACAGTTTTCATTGTATCTGCTACAGCTATATGGTAGAGTTTACCAGTGAAGCCGTCTGGGCCTAGGATGTTTTAAGCTACAAATTTCATTTTTTAGATAGGTACATAGTTATTTGGACCATCTTTCTTTTTGCAGGGAACACTGATCTTTTGTGTCTTTGAGAGAAATTTTCTATTTACACTAAATTGTCCATGGCACACATATAATGTTGAGCATTGTGTTCTCTCACTAATATGTTACTATCTGTAGGCAGTGTCCCTTTCTCCTTCTGGACACTGGCCATTCACCTCTTCCCTTAGTGCTTGATGACTCTGTGGAGAGGATTAGCAACTTATTGATCTCAATAAACTTTTAGTGTCATCGATTTCCCCCTATACTTTTCCTATCTTCTATCTAATTGATTTCTAATTTAATCTTACTTTTTTCTTTGATCTGCCTACATTGTATTTAGTTTCCTATTACCTTTTTATTTCTGAAAGTAGGAAATAAAAGAATTGATTCCAGACCTTTCCTTTTGCCTATATAGGCATTTGCTTGTCAAACATTTCCCTCTAGGTCCTGGTTTAGTTGCTCCTTACACATTCCAGTACCTTCCCATTTTCCCTCAAATAAAACTGCTTTCTGGATTCTTTTTTGATTTACTTGATGACTCTTGGGTTATTTAGAAATATTTTGTCTTTCTGACACTGATCTCCAATACAGACTCCTATGGCCAAATTGCAAATTCTATTTAATTAAAAGCATTTTGAGTTTCTGAATACTTCTCTTATGGCCCAGATGATCTTTTGATACATGTTCTGTGCACACTTAAAAAAAGAATGCATAGTCAGTTGTTATTGGGTGGGGTTGAGATGTTATGTTGAGTTGGTTGACAATGTTTTTCTAGTCTTTAATAAACTTGTAAATTTTCTGTGTAATCTTCCTATTTGGTAATAAGATAGTCTCCTCTCTATCACTGTTGAATTATATGTTTCTACATGCAGTTTGTCAATTTAGGGGTTGGCTTTGTACACTTTGTTACTAGGTGAATTTATGTGTGTTATTATTTCATCTTCATGATGAACTAGACTTTTAATCATTATTAAATGTTTCTCTTTAACTGAAAAATTTATCTTATAATCTGTGATTTTATATTATTATAGCCACTCTGCATTAAGATTATCTGAAATATTATTAGTACTTATTCCTATTTTCAGTACTCTGCCCTGGTAACAATGCTTTTCTTAGATTTTTTTTTCTCACTCAAACTAGAGGACCATCCTGGGTTAAGTCACCATTAAGAAACCGTGTCACTGTCTGGAAGCTTTCTCAACACAGTCAGCTGTGTCAACCAAAGGACTCATCTCTTTCTTCCTGCACTCCCTAGAGAAAACCCACTATTGTTTTTTAAAAAAATTACTTCATATGTTTTGTCTCCTGGGGAGAAATATTTCAGATTTTTGAATTACTTAAATCTAGCCCCTATTACTCCATATTAACTAGAAATGGTAGATCCTCTGATATTATTTTGCACCTGAGAAATTAAGTCATTTTGTTCATAAAATCCTTTAGTTTGTACATCTAAACAACAAGCGAACTAGTTCATTTCCTGTTGCTATAGCAAAACGCTTGAGGCTGATTATTTTTAAAGAGAATATTTAACTCAGTTTTAGAAAATGAAAGTCCAAGATTGTTTGATCCCAGTAGCTTGGACTCTGGTGAGGGTCTCACGGTGGATAGCATCACAGTGGTGGGAGTGGCTATGGGAGGCAAAGGTCATACGAGTTTAAGGAAGGATTTGATGGATTTTTTTTTGACTTGATTTCTTTTTCTAACAATCCACTTTTTTCAGGATTGAACTCACTCCATGAGATCAGCATTAATTTCTTCCAAAGGCACTATCCCAATGACCTAAGTACTTTTCTTTGAGCCTCACCTTTTAAGGTTCAACCACCTCCCAACACCTTCACACTGAAGACCGAGATTCCCACATATAAATACTTTGGGGAGAATTCTCAAACTATATTCACACTGTAACAATAAAATACTGCACATTTCCCTATTGGAGTGTACTGGGGATTGAACATAGGGCCTCAACAGATACTAGACAAGTACTGTCTCTGAGTTACATTTCCAGATCTTACAAAAGAATACTTAAAAAATACAATCATAGCACCATTCTCTTACCTTTAAAGTTTTATAATTCAAGATTATGCATGGTTGAATTATCTCCTAAATTCGTGTCCTTTTAACTGTTTGCTCCCATCTTCCTCTTCTCTACCCATGTTTGGTTTTGTCATCTCTTTCCCTCCCCTCCCCTCCCCTCCCCTCCTCTCTTCTCATCTCCCCTTCCTTCCCCTCCTCTCCCCTCCCCTCTCTTTTCTTCCTCCCTCTCTCTGTCTCTCTGTTTCTGTCCATCTCTCTCTCCTTTGTTTTACAGAATTTCTCCTGGTCCTGGTTTTGAGGACTACAAATCATTAATGGTCTGGAAGACTGACCGGGTCTTGGATCCATACTACTTCTCAATGTTTTGAGCTCTTCATATTTGAACTTATTACTATTTAATTCCCAAGAAATCCACTTGAAGGGACCACCGTTAAGTCCTGATACTGGGGACTGCTCAAGACTCCTTTTTGGAATCTACCATTTACTCACCACATTGAGCCTTACATCCTTCAGTCACATCACCAAGAAACAGTTAGATTCAGCAAAATAGTCGGTACAGGGAGAGTGCTAAGCGCAGACATTTATAGACATTTGGAACTGAAATACTGGGGGGAGTGCCCTAGAGAGAACACGGCAAGGAACAGTGAGCATGGTTGAGCTGAAACTGGTCTGCAAATTTAATATCAGGTTTTATTATCCTAAATTACACATTCATAAAAATGAAATAGATCATTATGAAGTGCTTAATTTTCAATGTGAATCATAAAAATGCATATACACATAGTATAGCTTGGAGTTACGTTTGGGATTTGTATTCCAGTCTCAAGTGATGTGGCATCTGTAGACAGAAGGTAGTAAAAATGGTCATCAATACTTTTCCTTCCTTCATGCATTCATTCAGTCATTCATTGCTTCATATAGGTAGTCATATCTTTAAACATATTCAGGCTCAAATGAAGGTGGGCAGTCACAGGGTTGTGTGATACCTAAACCTTTGGAGGTTTCAGAGGAAGATGGATGAAAGAGCCAAGAGCTACGAAAGAGCAGTGGGAGTCAGAATGGAGAGACCCTAATCCCATGCCACTCCAAGAGGGCCGGCTTCTCTCGGCTTTTTGAGTTTTGAAAGCATGTGTACTTTTTTATTTTATTCATAAAATAATACAAGGTAAAGTGTGTTTGTAGTAGATGCTGTCCCAGGCATTTTTCTCCACCTAATATTGTATAGCTTTTTACTTCTGACACCAGATCTGTGGTATTTTCCTTCATGCCAGCCAACCTCCAACTCTCTGGACACAACTGCATAATCTACAGTTTAGTTCAGTTCTGACACTGTCTACCAAGAGTTAACATGATGTCTCCTGGTTAACGGCCCAGGATCCCAGAAGTTACTGCAAACATTACATGTCCCATTTGAAAGCTCTGCTTCTGACTATTGGGCTGTAAAGTCAAGGATTCCCACAAACCTCTCCTCAAGTAATTTGCTAAAATGACTCAGAACTTCCTGTCACAAAGGGTATCATTAGGAAATACCAGATGGAAGAGCTGCATAAGTGAGGTGTTGGGGTGAATAGAGCTCTCTCTGAGTGAGCCACCCTTCCAGCCCCTTGATGTGCCCATCACTTGGGAAGCTTCTTGAACCCATCATTTAACAGCGTTTATGAAAGTTCCATGACATAGGTGTGATTGATTGAATCACGGACTATTGATGATTAACTCCATCCCACCCCATGCCTTCCCCAGAAATTTGGGGTGGGGATGGGGGGCGCAGTGGGGAGGTGCTCTAAAAATATCAACTTTTAATCACGCATTTGGTTTTCCTAGCAACCTGACCCTTTCCTAAAGTATGCATAGGCCCCCAAGAAGTTATGATCAGCATCAGTGTTCTGTCGTGGTTCTCTTAAAGACACCAGGGGCATCTACAGTAGAGGCTGCCAATTTAATCTTGGCTCTGCCACCTAGTAGCTATGTGCCACTTAATATCACATTGCCTCAGTTTCCTTTCCTGTAAAAGAGCGCTAATAATAAACTCCCCATCTTAGTTTCTTTTCCTACTGTTATAATAAAACATCCTGACAAAGGTAACCTAAAGGAGAAAGGTTTTGTTCTGGCTCACAGTGCAAGTTATGGTTGGAGGGGTCACAGCGGCAGGAGCTGGCCAAATTGCACCCACAGCCAGGGAGCAGGGGGTGGTGAGCATGTGCTTGTTAGAGCTCAGCTAGCTCTCTCCAGTTTTAGCCAATCCAGAATCCCCACTCAGGGAACAGTCCACTCACAATTAAGATGGGTCTTCCCACATCGACTTATGTAACCAGGATGATCCCTTACAGACATTCCCAGAGACCAGTCTTCATCTACATAGTCCTGCACAAGCATGTCTGGGAGAATTGCCTCCTAGGTGGTTCTCAATTTTGTCTAGCCGACAGTTGACACTAGCCATCACACCACCCCAAACGCTTTTCTGAGCATTTAACAAACGAAGCATTTAAAGCAGTGTGTGGCAATCCAAACTGCCTTCGGATATTGGCACACATCTCCAGAGTGTCCAGGCTTGCCTCTGGTTGAGAGGCACTTATCTAAGGAACAAAGCAGTGACGCTGCCGGAATGCACACTTTGCATGTGAGGTAGAATTAGCCCTCAGAGCTGAGATCACAGCTTGCAATAACTTCGTATCGGATTGAAATCCCAAGCAGAACACTACGTCAGTGGGTTTCGGGTGCAGATGATTACAGTATAAATGAAACACATATTTACCACAGAGCATGGAAACCCAACAGTATAAATGAATAGTGAAGGTCGGTAAGATGAGGCTCTCCTTAAGTGTTATAGAAAATTCCCTACCTGCTTGGAAAATTGTTTTGAGTAATTTGTTTTTGCCATTATTAAAATTATTACTGGATTTTTCCCTAGTGTGATAGTTGAGAATGAATGTCTGTGTTATTTTCCAAATGCATTGAAACTTAATCCCCAATTTAGTGATGTTGGAACGGGGAGGGATCTCAGTGTCCTTGCAGGGACAGAGCTGGAGCCTGTTGTCAGTCAGATGAGAGTTCCAGTGGGGATGCCTATCTGAAGACAGGGAGGTGGTCCTTGCTGAACTCCCGATTATTAGCATGTTGACTCAGACTCCCCTCAGAAGCAGGAGAACGTTTGTTTTGTAAGCCACCCAGTCTCTGGAGTATTTGTTATAGCATCCTGAACCAAGAGAGTGTTACAAAGCTCCATTGTGTGATGAGCCACACTCGGAAGCGTGGGCAAAGAAAGAGCTGTGCTCTTATTTGTTGGTGAAGAATATTTCATTGTAGGAAGCATGCATTTACACTGGAATTCAAATGGAGGGTGTTGATTCTTAGGGAAAACATCAACGACAAAAGTGAACTTTGGTGTATCATATGGGTCAGAAGGAGTATCTCACAGACCCATCTGTGAACTAGAGGGAAGGTTTAGAGCAAATCAGGGAGGCTCTGAGGCCATGAAAGGCTGACTAGGGCTTCATGATCTTTTCTATTTAGAGAAACTAACCTCTCCATGCCTCTGCTTACATTGTTGTTAACTGGATACACAGAGTGACACCATCATAATCTTTTTGAAGATGAATGAAAAAAAAATCAGATGAGTTTCTCAAGAACACCACACACTTGAATGTCTTCAAAGGCAGCAACATAAAACGCGCCACTCACTCCCTAACTTTAAACCACAATTTTATGAACTCTTGACCAATGGCTTACCTATAACTCTCTGTAAGTCAGTGTGTTAGGGATCTACTGAGAAATAGAAACAATTATAAGTATGTAACCTACAGAAGGGGTGTGTGTGTGTGTGCGTGTGTGTGTGTGTGTGTGCTGGAGTACTTGTTCGTATGCATGTGTGCACATGTATTTTCATGCATGTATATGTGCATGTGTGTGCACGTGTGTGCACATATGCAGTAAACGAGTCTAATGCATTCATTATCATGAATGAACTTTCCTAGCCATGGAGTCTGAAAAGTTCCAGGCTCTGCAACTGGCCAGCCGGAGACCCGGGAACACTGATGGTGTTAATCTGACTTTGAAGGACCGAGAGCCAGGAGAGCCAATGGAATAGTGCCAGTCTAAGGGCAAAGCAGCTCCCTTTCCCAATCACAGAGGTCTGGGAGGACGAGCTCTCTGTTTCTCTGTAGGTGGATCATTCCTTTTTTCCAAATCTGGCTTTCAACTGACGAATGAGGCTCACCCACATTTAGTCCTAGCTTCCAACTCAAGTGTCAAATGTTAATTTCACTCAGAAATATCATATGCTTACCTGCATACTAAGAATAATGTTTAACCGGTTATCAGGGCCCATAAAATTGACACACACAGTTGATGCATAATTTTGCCATCATACTTGGGCACCATCTTCTGTATCATGACCTGTCATGGACTTGACATCATGCCCCTGGCTGGATTTATATCTCTAGATCTATTGGAGAGGCAAGGGCTACAATTTATGAAGCCCATGATGGGTGACTTCTACCAGTTGCTTCTCAGCCCTCAATGAGCCCACATCCTCTAGGTGAGCTATGCATGGTCCTTAATATGGAGCTCATTATATCAATCATGATATCACATTATAGGTTTTATGATTAACCTTGAAATTTTTATTCCAGATGTCATGGGAGTCGTGACTCCATAATTGGTGAGGTGGTGGCGGCAAATCAGTGCCTCTCAAATCCAATCTCCTGGATGAGACAGATGCACTAACCTCTGGAGGGGGCAGGGCTGTGGGTGTGTTTTATGAGCATGATTAGGCTTTCAACTGGCATTTCAGTCTCAGCATACAGTGTTCTAACCTGTTCCACAATCTTAAAGGATAAGGATGAGGAAAAGAAGCCCTGGTACCCTTTAAATCTGTTCGCTTCAGGAGCACAGGCTGGGGACTGCCCGGGGCTATTGAACTCCAAGCACAAGGCAGATATAATGCTGAGCTGGGCTATAATTCCAATAAAGACAGATCTTATAAAGCACTGGTGAAGAACTGAGAACCGGGACCCTGAAAGGCCTTTGACAAAAAGGATCTGCAGGTATTTTCTAGAAGAAAACTTGTTAGGAGCCTTATGTTGGTAAATTTTATGTCAACTTGATACAAGGTAGAGTCATTTGGGACTCTTAATTGAGAACATGCCCCCATAAGATTGGGTTTATAGGAAAGTACATTAGGCTCCTTCTGGATTAATGACTGATGTGGAAGAGCCTATCTCACCATGAGTGGTTCCAGCTCTGGCATGACAGTCCTGACTTGTATAAGGAAGCAGGCTGAGCAAACCATGATGAAGAAGTCAATAAGCAGCACTCCACCATGGCCTCTGCATCAGCTCCAGCCTCCAGGTTCTACTGGTGTAATTACTAAGGCCACTCCACGTAGTTAAAAGGAAGATTTATTTAGTGGGTAACTTACAAATGAAGGGATAGGTAGGTGGCGGGTTCTGGAAAAGACTCAGCGCAGTCCAGCGATGTTCTCTGGAGAACTCTCCTCGGTCTACCTCTCGCGTCCAGGTCCAGCAAACAAGAGAGCTCCGCACATCCCGATCTCAGGTCTTCAAGCCCTGCCTTGGCCCCGCCTTGTAGGCGTGATAGTTACCGAAGCCGCAATGGGGGTTGGAACTTCCAGACCAAAGCTGGAATGGCTACCCACTACAAGGTTCCTGCCTTGACTTCCCTCTGTGATGGACTGTGGTGTGTAAGTATAAACAGAAATAAAACCTTTCCTCCCTAAGTTGCTTTTGGTCATAATGATTTATCACAGTAATAGAAACCTAACTAAGAAAGAACTTGATAATAGGTTGTGGGGTGTTACTGTGACAGACCTGACTATGTGTTTTAAGGTAAGATTGTGACAACATTTGAACTTTGGCCTGGAAAACCCATTGAGAGTCCTCAGAGTTCTGTGGGCTGCACGTGGAAGATAAGAGTGTGTGAGAAATGCAGACAGACCATGGAGACCTGGGTTGTGATGTTTCGGAATGAAGCAAAGACTTTACAGGGACCATTTCTTTCTTCCTGCTTCCCATGAGCCCATTCACTGCTTCCAAAAAGATATTTCCATCTTGCCAAACAATTCCAAGGCTAAGTGCTTTTGAAGTTTTCTTTAAGCTTTTTGTGAAGGAGAGTTTTACCTTCTGGAATTTCCATAAGATTTTGTCATAAACGTCCATTATGCCAAACACGCTCTACATGGCCCCTGTGAGCAGAACTCATCTCCACTTCTAAATTCTAATAACTTGGGAGGAAGATGGCCAGCTCCCCTCACGCACCTCCCTTTTTCTCAGTTCCCTGGTGTCTTCTACATAGTGGTGTTTGGAGATTACTAACAGTTAGTTGTAAAATGAATGAGGAGGCTGGGCAGATGTCCCAGGGCAGTGTCCTGGTTAACTTTAACTATAGACTTGATAAAACCTAGAATTATCTGGGAAGAGAATATCATTTTAGGAGTTGCCCACATCAGATAGGCCTGTGGGATTGCTCGTTGACATAGCCGGACCCAGCCCACAGTGGGATTACTGTTGCCAAGACAAGCAATCCTGAACTGCATAAGAAAGCTAGCTAACCCAAAGCCTGCCTGCCAGCCAGCAGGCCACATTCTCCTTGATCCCTGCCGTGCTTCTTTGGTTGTGAAATGAGTTCCTTGATCAGGGGTTTTGAAGAGCAGACAGGTCTGCCTTCAAGTTCCTGCCTCGATTTCTCTCAGTGATGGACTATGACCCGGAACTGTAAGCCTGTTGAACCCAGGAGAGCAGGTAGAAAATGGCTCCAGGCTGAATAACGTTCTGAGAAGGCATCTGCAACCGATGGTCTTTTATGGTGCCCTCTCTCCCCCAAAGTGGCTTTGGGTCCAATTGTTTGTCATAGCAGCGGAAATAAATAAACAGTGGGAAAGCACTTCCTGCACAAGCCGGAGGGCCCAAGTTCGGATCCCCAGCACTCACAGAAGAGCTAGGTACAGTGGCACAGATCTGTAACACCAGCTCTGGGTGTGTCTGCAGAGACAGACAGTTACTTGGGGCTTGCTGCCAAGCCCGTACAACTGAAATATATAGCAAATTATAGTTCCGCTGAGAGACGCTATCTCAAAGTAAGGAGGAGAGCCATTGACTTGACATCTGACCCCCAAATGTGCACAAATGGATGTACCCACTCCACATTCATACATACATATGCATACACCACCACCACCCCCCACAGAGTTAAAATGAAGAAATAACCAGATAAATAAGAATGAAGGGATACTCGAATGCAGAAATAGTTACTAAAGGAAAAATGAGCAAATGCTTTTGGACATCATATAAAAGGGTTGGTTTACAAAAATCCTAGAAAGAGGAAACTGTTGTCTTGGTGTATCCACCAGTGACCCTGTCTGCTCCAATGGACACTTCCAGCGTGATGCTCACAGAGATGGCCCTGGTTAAACCAAATGTGTCACAGAACCAAAATAAAAGTCCTCAATCTGGAGACAAGACTGGTAGGGATGAATGAGGAGGAGGCATGGCTATGGGTGAGAAGGAAATAAGAGAGGGTGGGGGAAAGAGTAATTAGAATATATTATACATGTATGAATTTGTCCAAATGCAAAACTGAACTAGTGAGTAAAAAGAGAAAAAATAAAACATCCCGGGTCTGGTGAGCTGGCTCAGGGGTAAAGGTGCTTACCACCAAGACTTAGGACCTGAGTTTGATCCCTGGGATGCAGGGGTAGGAGGAGAAACAACTCCTGAAAGTAGTCCTCTGACTACACGAGCCACTCTGGTACATGACATCCCCCCAGTGCACACAGAGGAAATATGTGAAAACGTAATGAAAATGTAGGTTCTCCATACAGAGACACTAGCAAGGCAGAATGAGAAGCCAAGCAGGGAAAGTGAGTTTGAAATCCTTGATGTCTTTTCTCTGTCTTTCAGAGTTTCACAAGGGCCATATGGGAGCCAGGTGTCCATCCTAGGGTGACTCCCAGTGGGTTGCAGTGACATTCTATTTTATTGGGGAGTCCAGCATGCAGGTCGGGCTGAACTCTTGTGAAATCGCCAATTCTATATTTGCCCTTTCCTCTTTGTGAGTTTAATTATAAACCCCTTTTCATTCCTCATTTTCTTTTCTTAAGCTTTTCCTAGTAATACAGGGTCCCAGACAAGAACTATAAATGCTAAATTGACCCCTGTTAAGTTGAAGAAAAAAAAAAGATATCACATTCAAGATAAATAGGTACCCTTGAGAGCCACCTAGATGTTGCCCGTGGGAATTGTATAACGCTCATGTTTAGGCAAGGAGTGTAATTGGTTAAAAACTGCAAGAAATTAAGTTCTACAAGTTTTAACATAGAGAAGAAAAACAGCCAGATAACACTTACATTGCTTCTGTTGTCTAGGGACAGCAAGATGAATATGACTTCTCCCTGAGGGTAGCTTTGTTTCCCTTGGAAGGCCTGGAGCCCATAACCTGAGGCTGAAGTCAAAATGATTTTTTTTAAGTGCCCAGTGCACAGCAGGCAGGTAGCAAACAATTCCAGGAGAGAGATCACTGCATTTGGCTTGGCCATCAGTGGTCCGGGATATTAGCAACATCGCTCACATATAACTCTGTTTCAGTGGCTGATATTAAGAAAAAGTGTTGCTTGTAGTATGATGCACAGGGTTGTCAAACTCACAGGTGCATGCCCTTTGGTCTGAAAATGATTGTTTTTGTTCCATCAATTCAGCAGTGCAAAGTTCATAAATTTGTATTAGGAAGATGAGGCCCTCATTGCATCACGAGAGGAAAGTGGAACCCAACTGCTGGGGGAAATGCTAAGCCTATCTTCAAAATCAATGTCAAGAGCAAGCTTATGAGTGGGTGGGAATTTCCTAGAAATCAATGTAGGATATTGCTCCTGTTTTGAAATGATGAGCTCAGCACAGGAGTCTTTTTCCAATATTTACGTAAAGGTGAATGGCCACATGTCTGAGGTCACAGAGAGCCTTAACTGTATCCATTTAGAAATGTGACACTCTTAGAAGAAAATCGTCTTAGACCTAGAAGATGAGTTCTCAGCAGGGGAGTTTCCTCTCAGCAGGGGAACTGATTGGTGCTCACAAAATCAGAGGATGGGTACCCTCGTTAACCTAATACCCTCCCTCACTATCACTTTTAGGAGAAGCTTGAAAATGAACCAATAATGGCCAAACCAAAAGCAATCATTTCACAATAAGAGAAAAACAAGTAAAATTTCTCAACAGCCATCCCAGAGGTCACTGGGAGCAGGTGTTGTGTGGATATAGTTTTAGGGCTAGAGGAGTAAGTCAGAGCAGAGCAGGACAGACGAAGTGTGACAATTGCTCGTCACTTATCATCTCCAGAGTGTGGTGTTTTAGAATAAATATTGCTAGTCCTTTCAAAGGACCCAGGAAGAAGTTGACATGGATGTCTTGCTCTGCCTCTAACAGCAGAGTGGAGTCCTTTGTCCTCAGGCCCTCTTCCTTCACTGTTGAGTGGAGACAGGGTAAAGTGGGGAGGGCCTTCTCCAACCTACAGGAGCTGCCCTTCGGAGAGGCTAAATTTTGAAATGTAGGGTGGACAGGGAGGAAACACAACACAACTGTACTGTTCTGGGAAAAGCAACAACAAAAAGACATAGTTCAGCAAACCAGGATTCTTTCTCCCAAAGACCCGCGGTATATCAGGCCATTCTCATTCACTTCAGAGTGGAAAGACCATGGCGGAGCCTGGCATGACGAGCCTGCCCTGTCTTAGCTGGCCCAGGCATGTGCTTCCCCCATTTCTGGTGATTATTTGTGTATGTACACATGCATGGGCACATGTACTCTTGCCCGCGAATATTGCATGTGAAGACACATTTCTGTAGTCAGTTCTCTCCTTTCATCATGTGGGCTCTAGGGATTAACTCAGGCCATCAGAGAAACACCTGCACCCGTGGAGCCATCTTGACAGCCCCTCCACGGCTATCTCATAAGGTCTTTTCATGGCTGTGCCTGGCATGTTTTATATTTTGTATGCCATGGCTCAAATCCAGCCTGAGCATGTCTGTTGAGTCCTCCTGAGGCATGTTGCTCATCCTTGCATCCTTCTTCTCACAATGAGACAGATGAAGGGACCCTGCCCATGGACTCAAAGCCTTTGTCAACTCGAGTTCTTGTCCATATTTATGGGGATCCAGCCCACTTACCCCTTGGAATCTGCCTTCAACCTACTGACATGTCTTATAAGAATCACATTCAGGTCTGAGGAGAAAAGCTGAAGTTGAGCAGCTGCCTTCCAACACATGTGCCAGGTTCATATACTGCACTCATCTTGGCTGAAGGATGTAGGGGCTGGTTTAATGAGGTGATCCCCAAATCCCAAGAACCAGGAATCCCTTGTAAGTTTGAAAGATGATGTACACACGTATCACAACATGTCCCCGAGTTCTCGAAGGTTCACAGTGCCAAGCCCCTTTCATTTCACTTTGAAGGTGATTAAAGATATTTGACTGAACCAGAACACCTAGAGTCAGCATTGCTTTATTACAGCAGCAATGAAATCTATCCCATCGGGAAGCCAGGCACATAAGACAAGAATCTGAAGCCCTTCCACTAGCCCGTTTTCTTTTTCCTCACGAAAGACTCCCATACATAAACAAAATAGCGTGAATGCGGCAGAAAATACAATTGAAAGAGCAAAAGACATGACCACATCCTGTAAGAAAACAGGCCTCTCTCGTTTAATGACTGAGCGGGGTTTACAAGGCAACCTTCTTTGGAGGAAGACCAGATACTTGTTTCTTGCAATAGTCAGTATCACATTTTTGAAAACCACAGGAACTCTACTCATCTGGCAGGCTGGGGAAAAGCTCTGTGCAGCTGAACCTATTTTCATTGGTACTTCTTATCATCGGTGAAACTGGTCTTTCCCTGATGTTTTTAGCAGCCTAAACATTAAAGTGCTTTATGGAATCCATGACCATTATTTCAGAACCATTCAGATCCAGCCTTGCAATGCTTCTATGCAGAGAAAGAATGGGAGGAAGATGGATGAGCAACAGGGAGAAGTATTCTTTGGTCCCAGGAAGGGTTTGCATATGACAGCCCTACTCTACCTAATGGTTACCCAGGAACCCAGAGCAGACATGATTGTCCTTACTGACCCTTGTGATGGCATAAAAAACAATAATGTACGTCAATTCCTTCTGTCTCTGGACCTTCACTGAAACCTACCCCTCCACTCAAACTGAAGACTCCGCTATGGTGATATTTTTCTTTTGTACCAAAATGTTAATTGTATGTTAATAAATAAAGTTGCCTGGGGGTCAGAGTTATTAGCAAGCCATAGGAAAGCAGGGCAGTGGTGGTGTACGCTTGTGATCACAGCACTTGGTAGACAAAGCTAGGTAAGTCTCTGTATGTTCAGGAATATAGCCAGCATTGGATACACATGCCTTTAATCTCAATACCAACCACAGAACACCAGGAGGTCTATACAGACAGGCCGTGATGAGGCAGTCCTGTGGTTGGGTTTACAACCAATGAGAAGGCAGAACAGAGACTATATAAAGACTTTAAACAGGAAGTAGCGGCTCCTTCGGAGAGGTAGGACCACTGCAGGAGGAAGGGTAAGGTTTTAGCTCTTAGCTCTGACCTCTTGGCTTTCTTCTTTGCATTGGTTCTGTGTTTCTTATTTATAAGACGGTTGGTTACATCTACATTTGGCGCCCAACGTGACAAGAATCCATTAAAAACCGCTTGGCTTGCTTGGCCGCAGGTCCAGGTTCCGGCCTGAGTGGCCCGGCTCCCTAGCTCGGGCCTAGGTCTGCCTGAGCCGCAGCTGTTGCTACTTGCTTAAAGCTAGTGTTACAAACAACTCAGGCCTACCCTGCTGAACAGGACCCCTGCCTGTAAAGCTAAGGCTTGACTTGGGTCAAGCCGCTACGCTCTTTTTGCTCTCTCTCTTTCTCTGGATTCACACCTCGAACACCAGGTGGCTGTTTTGAAATTCCCTCGAATTTCTACTGTTCTACGAAGACTTGGTAAGTCAATTAACATATCTATTTAAAAGAGAATTTTTTTTCTACATTAAAAAAAAATGGGCTTTATGTGTACATTGGAAGAAAATTGGGCTTTGTTTGAAATTTTAGGCACTCTGACAATGGAACAGCTATATGAGAATATTAATATTGATCGAATTATTCAGCTTATTACTTTTCTTATCCTCATTGTACAATTTAAAAAGATAGTCAATTTAAGTGCCAGGATAACAGTCTCAGAAAAACCTGTTAAACCTGTAAAAATGAATTATAGAGAAATTCAAATTCAGACAGACGAAATTAACAGTGAAGTTGTTTCAAAATTGAATCATAAGGTTACAGAAAGAAAACCTGTTTTCACACAATCACCTTTAATTTATCCGGTAACCATAGAGCAACTACCTGGTGAAGAGAATGAACAAAATGTTTGGATTCCAGTTGAAATGTTAGACTTAAAAAGATTTAAGGAGGCAATAGCATCTTATGGCATGCATTCTCCATATGTAAAACAAATGTTAAACACCTGGTCAACTTGTAATAAGATTTTACCAAAGGACTGGCGGGATTTAGCACAGGCTGTTCTTGAGCCTGGACAAAATCTCCAGTTTAAAATGTGGTTCAGCAACGAGGCTAAAAATATAGAAAGACAATGGAGGGATAATGGAATACAAATCTGCCAGGATCAGATTATTGGAGAAGGCCAATATGCTTCAGTACAAGCACAATGTTTATATGATGTCCAAACCCTAGTTCTATGTCGAACCGCAGCCTTAAATGCATGGGACAGAGTTGAGGAACCAGGAAAAAAAACTCAGTCATTCACAAAGGTTATACAGGGCCCAAAAGAATCTTTCACAGACTTTTTACAAAGATTAACTTCAGCAGTACAGAGAATGGTTCCGAATTTAGAGGCTAGTCAGATAATAATTGAATCTTTGGCTTTTGAGAACGCAAATGCAGCATGCAAAAGAATAATCAGACCATTAAAGGCAAGATCTGCACCTTTGGAAGATTGGATTAGAGATACAGTTAATGTTGAGGCTCATGACCAGGATGATATGTGGGTAGGAGAAGCAATGTCAAAGGGTTTGAGAAATGTTAGATGTTTTGGATGTGGAAAGCAAGGACATTTAAAAAGGGACTGTAAACAGGTGATTCCTAGAAATAATGTTTCTTCAAAGAACACTGGCAACAGAATGCCCCTTCCTTCTGGAGTATGCAGAAGGTGTGGTAAGGGAAAACACTGGACAAACGAGTGTAGATCAACAAGGGACAGACAGGGTAATCCTTTGCCTCGGGCTTCGGGAAACTCCCAGAGGGGCCTCAGGCAGGCCCCCACAGAAAATCCAGTTCAAACCTTTCCAGAAATTGTAGAGGAAATGCCTGCTCTAAGCGATTAAATAACCAAATGCCTATTGCAATAAATCATGTTGGTCGGGATGATGAAACAGATAGAATAGGAAATTCAGGAAAAAACATAAAGAAAATTTTTTGGCAAACTTCTATTAATGAACAAAGACCAAAACTGACAATAAAAATAAATGGTGTTTTGTTGTCTGGTTTGGTAGACACAGGTGCAGACATTACCATAATTGCACCAGAATTTTGGCATCCAACTTGGCCTCTTCAAGAGGTAAACGTTCAACTGTTAGGAATTGGGACAATATCTCGAGTGAAACAGAGTGCAAGATGGCTAGAATGTATAGGTCCAGAAGGACAGAGAGCAAAATTAAAACCATATGTAGCTAACATAGCCATGAACCTGTGGGGTCGAGACTTGTTACAACAATGGAATACTCAGATAAACATCCCTCCAATCTCAGAAACAAATCATAAACTAGTACATGTTTCTGAGAGAAATAGTAGAAGATATTATTCTAATGACTGGTCACCAGCCATCCATGTTATAAAAAAACAGGGCACAATAACTGATAATCTTCCAAAAACACCAACAGCTATACCTTTAAAATGGTCAACAGACAAGCCTGTATGGGTTCAGCAATGGCCTTTAACAACAGAGAAACTCCAGGCTTTAGAAGAGCTGGTAGAAGAGCAGTTAAATGCTCAACATATTGAAAAATCAACCAGCCCTTGGAATTCTCCTGTATTTGTTATCAAAAAGAAATCTGGTAAATGGAGAATGGTAACAGACCTTAGAGCAATTAACAAAGTAATTCAGCCAATGGGCTCTCTACAATCTGGAATTCCTTTGCCTACTCTGTTACCAAAAGGATGGCCTCTCATAGTTATTGATTTAAAAGACTGTTTCTTTTCAATACCCTTACAAGAAAAAGACAGAGAAAGATTTGCTTTCACAGTGCCTACTTATAACAATTCTCAACCGGTTAAAAGATTTCAATGGAGGGTCCTCCCACAGGGAATGTTGAATAGCCCAACTCTGTGTCAATATTTTGTACAACAGCCATTGGAAGTGGTACGTAAAAAATTTCCTAAATCTATAATTTATCATTATATGGATGATATTTTACTAGCTGACTCAAATGCAGGTATTTTAGAAAGAATGTTTGAAGAAGTAAAGAAAATTTTGCCTTGCTGGGGATTACAAATTGCTCCTGAAAAGATACAAAGAGGAGATTCTATTAATTATTTAGGATATAAAATAGAGCTACAAAAAATTAGACCCCAAAAGGTGCAAATTAGGAGAGATCGATTACAGACTCTTAATGACTTTCAAAGATTATTGGGAGACATTTCTCATCTAAGAACTATTGTTGGGGTAAAAAATGATGAACTAAATAATTTGTTCAAAAC